>JBBYHL010455208.1:4805-15499 GCA_038381835.1 Adansonia madagascariensis | reverse complement strand
TTCCATCACCCTCTTAGGATTATCATGCATTATTGTGGCTTTTGGTTGTGGTAGTTTAAGATTCGGATGCCTTAATGTCCTTTTGATATGCAAAATGCCTTATTTCATCCTTATTGGTTTGATGTCTCTTACACTTGCATTTTGTTCCATGTCCATGCATCTTGTTATCCTTAATCCATGTATAAATCATTAGCTTAACACATTTCAAGCACATTTACACCTTAACTTGCATGAATCATTGTCATTTTTAGCATCCATAATTTTTTTGTCAAAGTGCATAACACTTTCTTTGTCTAGGCCATTAGTAAAACTAGTATCCCCATTCATGTCATGTGCCATCCCCTTGTGTGTTTGTTGTCTTCTTCATGTCAAAATGCATGTTTGATGGCTGTCAAAAACTGATTTTTGAAACCCCCCAAGCCAAGCATGTTAACCTCAACCAATAAGGATTAGCATGGACTTAGCATTTTCTTTAAAGCTAGAAAAATATCTTAGGAAAAATTAAGTTTTCCAGATTTAGATTCTTTATTAAACAAGCTCAAATCTTCTTATTTTGAAATGAAAATGGTCTTACAACTATTCCCTAAATGTTTTCTTGAGTTAAAACCTTGAGTGGTATGATCAATGGGCTATTTCATCGTCCCAAAGGAGATTATTATGTAGATCCATGTTTGTCCCAATTGATAGACTAACTTTAATTGTAAAAACTGGTCGTAAGTGAAGTTTTTCTTATGAAACCGAAGTATCAACATCATTTATCCGAATGAGGAGAATGTGTTTATGGTGCTCAATCAGGAAAAGAAAGGAGATTAATACGTGAATCCATTTTTATCTCAATTGATAGATGAAATTTGATTCTAAAAAATGGTGGGAAGTGAAGTTTTTCTTATGAAACCAAAACATCAATTCATTTTTCCCAATGAGGAGAATGAGTTTATGGTGCCTAATCATGAAAAAAAAGGAGATTAGTATGCGAGTTCGTGTTTATCCTAACTGACAAATGGACTTTGATTGTAAAAAATGGTAGGAAGTAAAGTTTTTCCTATAAAACAGAAGCATCAATATTATTTACCCAAATAGGAGAATGTGATTATGGTGCCCAATCATTAAAAGAAAGGAGATTATTATATGAATTCGTGTTTATCCTAATTGACAAATGAAATTTGATTCTAAAAAATGGTTGGATCTTGAAAAAAAAGAAGATTATTACGTGAACTAGTGTTTATCCCAATTGACAAATGAAATTTGGTTCTAAAAAATGGTTGCAAGTGAGGTTTTTCTTATGAAACCAAAGCATCAATTCATTTATCCTAAGAAGGAGAATGAGTTTGTGGCACCCAATCATGAAAAGAAGGGAGATTATTATGCGAATCCATGTTTGTCCTAATTAACAAACGAATTTTGATTGTTAAAAATGGTCGGAAGTGAAGTTTTTCTTATGAAACTAAAGCATCAATATCATTTATCCCAATGAGAAAAATGTGTTTATGATACCCAATTATGAAAAAAAAAGAAGATTATTATGTAAATTCGTGTTTATCCCAATTGACAGATAAAATTTGATTCTAAAAAATAGTGGAAAGTGAAGTTTTTCTTATGAAACCAAAGCATGAATTCATTTATCCCAATGAGGAAAATGAGATTATGGTGTCCAATCATGAAAAGAAAGGAGATTATTACATAAATTCATGTTTGTCCCAATTGACAAACAAACTATGACTCTAAAAAATGGTGGGAGTTGAAGTTTTTCTTATGAAACCAAAATGTGAATATCATTTATCCCAATGAGAAGAATGTGTTTATGGTGCCCAATCATGAAAAGAAAAAAGATTATTGCATGAATCGGTGTTTATCCTAATTAACAGATAAAATTCGATTTTAAAAAATGGTAGGAAGTGATGTTTTTCTTACAAAACCAAAGCATCAATTCATTTATCCAAATGAAGAGAATGAGTTTATGGCACCCAATCATAAATAGAAATGAGATTATTATGGAAATCCAGGTTTGTCCCAATTGATAGATAAATTTTAATTCTAAAAATGATGGAAAGTAAGGCTTTCGTTATGAAACCAAAGCATTAATGTCATTTATTCCAATGACCAGAATAAGCTTATGGTGCCCAAACATGAAAAAAAAAAAGAGATTATTACGTGAATCTGTGTTTGTCCTAACTGACACAGAAACTTTGATTCTAAAAATTGGTTGAAAGAAAAGCTTTTCTTGTGAAACCAAAGCATCAATATTATTTATCCCAATAAGGAGAATGAGTCTATGGTTCCTAATCATGAAAAGAAAAAAGAATATTACGTGAATCTATGTTTATCCTAACTGATAGGTAAACTTTATTCTAAAAATGGTGGGAAGAGAAGCTTTTCTATGAAACCAAAGCGTCAATATCATTTATCTTAAGGAGGAGATTTTGTTTATAGTGCCCATTCATAAGAAGAATAGCAATTATTTTGTGAATCTATGTTTGTCCAAATTGACGTATGAACTTTAATTCTATAAAATGGTGGGAAGTGAAGCTTTTTGTGCAAAGCCAAAGCATCAATGTCATTAATCCCAATGAGTAGAATGAGCTTATGGTGCCAAATAATGAAAAGAAAGGCTATTATTATATGAATCTGTGTCTGTCTTAATCAACTGATAACTTTAATTCTAAAAATGGTAGAAAGTGAAGTTTTCCTTATGAATCGAAACCATCAATATTATTTATCCCAATGAAGAGAACATGTTTATGCAGCCTAATCATGAAATGAAATGAGATTATTATGCAAATTCGTATTTGTTGCAATTGATAGACAAACTTTAATTGTCAAAAATGGCAAGAAGTGAAGTTTTTCTTATAAAACCGAAGCATTAATACTATTTATCCCAACAATAAGAATGTGTTTATGGTGCCTAATCATGAAAAGAAAGTAGATTATTACGTGAATCGGTGTTTATCCTAATTGACAGACAAAATTTGATTCTAAAAAAATGGTGGGAAGTGATGTTTTTCTTACAAAACCAAAGCATCAATTCATTTATCCCAATGAGGAGAATGAGTTTATGGCAACATATCATAAAAAGAAAAGAGATTGTTATGTGAATCCGTGTTTGTCCCAATTGACAAACGAACTTGAATGCTAAAAACGGTGGAAAGTAAAGCTTTTTTTATGAAACCAAAGCATCAATGTCATTTATCCTATTGAGTAGAATGAGCTTATGGTGCCAAAACATGAAAAGAAAAGAGGTTATTATGTGAATCCGCATTTATCCTGATTAACACACGAACTTTGATTCTAGAAAATGGTTGAAAGAAAAGCTTTTCTTATGAAACTAAAGCATCAATATCATTTATCCCGATGAGTAGAATAAGTTTATAGTCCCTAATCATGAAAAAAAAGGAGATTTTTATGTGAATCCGCATTTATCCCAATTGATAGATGAACTTTGATTCTATAAATGGTGGGAAGAGAAGTTTTTCTTATGAAACCAAAGCCTCAATATCATTTATCCTAATGAGAAGAATGTGTTTATGGTGCCCAATCATGAAAAGAAAGGAGATTATTATGCGAATCAATATTTGTCCCAATTGATAGACTAACTTTGATTGTAACAACTAGTAGGAAGTGAAGTTTTTGTTACGAAATTAAAGAATTAATATCATTTATCTTAATAAGAAGAATGCATTTATGGTACCCAATCACGAAAAGAAATGGGATTATTATGTGAATCTGTTTTTATCTTAACTAACAGATGAAATTTGATTCTAAAAAATGGTGGGAAGTGAAGTTTTTCTTATGAAACCAAAGCATCAATCCATTTATCCCAATGTGAAGAATGAGTTTATGGTGCCAATCATGAAAAGAGAGGAGATTATTATGCGAATTCATGTTTGTCCCAACTAATAGATGAACTTTAATTGTAAAAAATGGTAGGAAGTGAAGTCTTTCCTATGAAACTGAATTTATCCCAATTAGGAGAATGTGTTTATAGTGCCCAATCGTTAAAAGAAAGGAGATTATTATGTGAATCTGTGTTTATCCTAATTGACAGACATAAAAAAAAAGATTATTATGTGAATCTATGTTTGTCTAAATCGATGGATGAACTTTAATTCCAAAAATGGCAGAAAATGAAGTTTTTCTTTTGAAACCAAAGCATCAATATCATTTATCCCAACGAGAAGAATGTATTTATGGCATCCAATCATGAAAAGAAAGGAGATTATTATGCGAATCCATGTTTATCCCAATTGATAGATAAACTTTGATTGTAAAAAATGGTAGGAAGTGAAGTTTTTCTTATGAAACCGAAGCATCAATATCATTCATTCTAATAAGGAGAATGTCTTTATCGTACCTAATCATAAAAAGAAAGGAGATTATTAGGTGAATCTATGTTTATCCCAGTTGATAGACGAAATTTGACTCTAAAAAATGGAAGGAAGTGAGGTCTTTCTTATGAAACCAAAGCATTAATTCATTTATCTCAATGAGAAGAATGTGTTTATGGCGCCCATCATGAAAAGAAAGGAGATTATTATGCGAATCCATGTTTCTCCCAATTGAAAGATAAACTTTGATTGCAAAAACGGTAGGAAGTGAAGTTTTTCTTATGAAACTGAAGCAATAATATCATTTTTCCTAATGAAGAGAATGTGTTTGTGGTGCCCAATCATGAAAAGAAAAGAGATTATTATGTGAATCCATGTTTATCCCAATTGACAGATGAAATTTGATTCTAAAAAATAGAGGGAAGTAAAGCTTTTCTTATGAAACCAAAGCATCAATTCAATTATCCAAATAAGGAGAAAGAGTTTATGGCACCCAATCATAGATAGAAAATAGTTTATTATACGAATCCATATTTATCCCAATTGGCAGAGAAGCTTTGATTGTAAAAAATGGTTATGAGTGAAGTTTTTCTTATGAAACAGAAGCATCAATATCATTTATCCTAAAGTGAAGAATATGTTTATGGTGCCCAATCATTAAAAGAAAGGAGATTATTACGTGAATCCATGTTTATCCAAACTGACAGATAAAATTTGATTTTAAAAAATGGTGGGAAGTGAAGTTTTTGTTATGAAGCCAAAGCACCAATTCATTTATCCCAATATGGAGTATGAGTTAATGGCACCCAATCATGAAAAGAAAGTAGATTATTATGTGAATCCATGCTTGTCCCAATTGACTGACGAACTTTGACTGTAAAAAATGGTAGGAAGTGAAGTTTTTCTTATGAAATTGAAGCATCAATCGTTTATCCCAATGAAGAGAATGTGTTTATGGCGCCTAATCATGAATCCATCTTTATCCCAGTTGACAGACAAAATTTGATTCTAAAAAATGGTGGGAAGTAAAGTTTTTATATGAAACCAAAGCATCAATTCATTTATCCTAATGAGGAGAATGAGTTTATGGCACCCAATGATAAATGGAAAGGAGATTATTATGTGAATTCGTGTTTGTCCTAATTGACAAACGAGCTTTAATTCTAAAAAAGGTGGAAGGTAAAGCTTTTTTATGAAACCAAAGCATCAATGTCATTTATCCCAATGAGTAGAACGAGCTTATGGCACCCAAATATGAAAAGAAAGTAGATTATTATGTGAATCTGTGTTTCTCCTAATTGACACATGAACATTGATTATAAAAAATGGTTGAAAAAAAAGCCTTTCTTGTGAAACCAAAGCATCAATGTCATTTATCCCATTAAGGAGAATATGTTTATGGTTCCTTATCATGAAAAGAAAAGAGATTATTACATGAATTCATGTTTATCCTAATTGATAGATGAACTTTGATTCTAAAACTGGAGGAGAAGTTTTTCTTATGAAGCCAGAGCATGAATATCATTTATCCCAATGAGAGGATTGTGTTTATGGTGCCCAATCATGAAGAGAAAAGAGATAATTATGTGAATATGTGTTTGCCCACATTGACAGATGGACTTTAATTCTATAAAATGGTGGAAAGTGAAGCTTTTTGTATGAAACTAAATCATCAATGTCATTTATCGCAATGAGGAAAATGTGTTTATAGTGCCTAATTATGAAAAGAAAGGAGATTGTTATATCAATCCATGTTTATCCCAATTGATGGACAAAATTTAATTCTAAAAATGGTAGGAAGTGAAGTTTTTCTCATGAAATTGAAGCTTCAAATCATTTATCCCAATGAGGAGAATGAGTTTATGGCACCCAATTATAAATAAAAAAAAGATTATTATGCGAATCCATGTTTGTCCTAATTGACCGACAAACTTTGATTGTAAAAATAGGTAGGAAATGAAGTTTTTTTTTAATAAAAATGAAGCATTAGTATCATTTCCAAATGGGAATAATGTGTTTATGGTGACCAATCATGACAAAAAAAGAGATTATTACGTGAATCCATGTTTATCCAAATTGAAAGATGAAATTTGATTCAAAAAATCGGTGTGAAGTAAGTTTTCCTTATGAAACCAAAGCACCAATTCATTTTTGCCAATAAGGAGAATGAGTTTATGGTGCCCAATCATGAAGAGAAAAGAGATTATTATGCGAATCCGTATTTGTCCCAACTGACAGATGAACTTTGATTGTAAAATATGATAGGAACATAAGTTTTTCCTATGAAACCGAACAACAATATCATTTATCCCACTAAGGAGAATGTGTTTATGGTGCCCTATCATTAAAAGAAATAAGATTATTATGAATCCTTGTTCATTCCAATTGATAGATGAAATCTAATTCCAAAAAATAGTGCAAAGTGAAGTTTTTCTTATATAACCAAAGCATTAATTCATTTATCCCAATGAGGAGAATGAGTTTATGGCACTTAATCATAAGTAGAAGGGAGATTATTATGCAATTCCATGCTTGTTCCATTTGGCAAACATACCATAGTTCTCAAAATGGTGGAAATGGAAGCTTTTTTATGAAACTAAAACATCAATGCCCTTTATCCCAAAGAGTAAAACAAGCTTATGGTGCCCAAACATGAAAGGAAATAAGATTATTATGTGAATTCATGTTTATCCAAATTGACACACGAACTTTGATTCTAAACAATGGTTGAAAGAAAAGCTTTCCCTTTGAAGCCAAAGCATCAATGTCATTTATCCCAATGAGGAAAATGTATTTATGGTGCCCAATCATGAAAAAAAAGGATATCATTCTGCGAAACCATGTTTATCCTAATTAACAGAAGGAAATTTGATTCTAAAAAATGGTGGGAAGTGAAATTTTTCTTATGAAACAGAAGCATCAATATCATTTATCCCATTGAAAAGAATATGCTTATGGTGCCCAATCATGAAAAGAAAAGAGATTATTACATGAATCCATGTTTATCCCAATTGACAGACGAAATTTGATTCTAAAAAAATGATGGGAAGTAAAGTTTTTCTTATGAAACCAAAGCATCGATTCATTTATCCCAATAAGGAGAATGAGTTTATGGTGCCAGATTATGAAATGAAAGGAGATTATTATGCAAAATCGTGTTTATCCCAATTGATAGACAAACTTTGTTTGCAAAAAATGGTTAGAAATGAAGTTTTTCTTATGAAACTGAAGCATCAATATCATTTATCCTAACAAGGAGAATTTGTTTAAGGTGCCCAATCATGAAAAGATGGGAGATTTTTATGTGAATCCATGTTTATCCCAATTAACACACGAAATTTGATTCTGTAAAATGGTGGGAAGTAAAGTTTTTCTTATGAAACCAAAGCATCAATTCATTTATCCCAATAAGGAGAATGAGTTTATGGTGCCAAATTATGAAATGAAAGGAGATTATTATGTGAAACTATGTTTATCCCAATTGATAGACAAACTTTGTTTGCAAAAAATGGTTAGAAGTGAAGTTTTTCTTATGAAACCGAAGCATCAATATCGTTTATCCCAACGAGAAGAATATGTTTAAGGTGCCCAATCATGGAAAGAAGGGAGATTTTTATGTGAATCCATGTTTATCTCGATTGACAGATGAAATTTGATTCTAAAAAATGGTGGGAAGTGAAGTTTCTCTTATGAAACCAAAGCATCAATCCATTTATCCTAATGTGGAAAATAAGTTTACGGCACCTAATCATAAATGGAAAGGAGATTATATTTGAATACATGTTTGTCCCAGTTAACAAATGAGCTTTAATTCTAAAAATGGTGGAAAGTAAAGCTTTTTGCATGAAACCAAAGCATTAATGTCATTTATCCCAATGAGTAGAAAGAGCTTGTGGGGCCCAAACATGAAGTGAAAAGAGATTATTATGTGAATCCTTGTTTGTCCTAATTGACACATGAACCTTGATTCTAAAAAATGGTTGAAAAGAAAAGCTTTTTTTATGAAACCAAAGCATCAATATCATTTATCCTAATGAAAAGAATGTGTTTATTGTTCCTAATCATGAAAAGAAAAGAGATTATTACATAAATTCATGTTGGGATAAATGATAGACAAACTTTGATTCTAAAAATGGTTAGAAGAGAAGTTTTTCCTATGAAACCGAAGCATCAATATCATTTATCCGAATGAGGAGATTGTGTTTATGGTGCCAAATCATGAAAAGAAAGGAGATTATTATGTGAATCCATGTTTGTCTAAATTGACATACGAACTTTAATTCTATAAAATGGTGGAAAGTGAAGCTTTTTATATGAAACAAAGGCATCAATGTCGTTTATCCCAATGAGTAGAATGTGCTTATGGTGCCAAATAATGAAAAAAAAGTGAGATTATTATCTACGCCTGTGTTTGTCCAAATCGATAGATAAATTTTAATTCCAAAAATGGTAAAAAGTGAAGTTTTTCTTATCAAAACCAAGCATCAATATCATTTCTCCCAATGAGAAGAATGTGTTTATAGCTCCCAATCATGAAAAGAAAGGAGATTATTATGCGAATCTATGTTTGTCCTAATTGATAGACAAACTTTGATTGTAAAAAAGGGTAGGAAGTGAAGTTTTTCTTATAAAATTGAAGCATCAATGTCATTTATCCCAATAAGAAGAATGTAAGAAGAATGTGTTTATGGTGCCCAATCGTGAAAAGAAAGGAGATTATTACATGAATATGTGTTTATCCCAATTGACACGCAAAATTTGATTTTAAGCAAAGTTTTTCTTATGAAACCAAAGTATCAATTAATTTATCCCAATGAGTAGAATGAGTTTATGGCGCCTAATTTTAAAAAGAAAAGAGATTATTATGCGAATCCATGTTTCTCTCAATTGACAGATGAACTTTGATTGTAAAAAATGGTAGAAAATGAAGTTTTTCTTATGAAACTGAAGCATCAATATCATTTATCCTAATAAGGAGAATGTGTTTATGGTGCCCAATCATGAAAAGAAAGGAGATTATCATGTGAATTTGTGTTTATCCCAATTAACAGACAAACTTTTATTCTAAAAAATGGTGAGAAGTGAAGTTTTTCTTATAAAATCGAGGCATCTATTTATCTATCCCAATCAGGAGAATTAGTTTATGGCACCCAATCATAAGTAGAAATGAGATTATTATGCGATTTCATGCTTGTTCCAACTGACAGACGAACCTTAATTTTCAAAATAGTGGAAAGGGAAGATTTTTTACAAAACTAAAACATCAATGCCCTTTATCCCAATGAGTAGAAAAAACTTATGGCAGCTAAACATGAAAAGAAAAGAGATTGTTACGTGAATCTGTGTTTATCCAAAGTGACACACAAACTTTGATTCTAAAAAATGGTTGAAAGAAAAGCTTTTCTTATGAAACGAAAGCATCAATGTCATTTATCCCAATGAGGAGAATGTATTTATGGTACCCAATCATTAAAAGAAAGGACATTATTTCATGAAACCGTGTTTATCCCAATTGACAGAAGGAAATTTGATTCTAAAAAATGGTGGGAATTCAAATTTTTATTGTAAAAAATAGTGGGAAGTGAAATTTTTCTTAGGAAACTGAAGCATCAATATCATTTATCCCCATGAGGAGAATATCCTTATGGTGCCCAATCATGAAAAAAAAGAGATTATTACGTGAATTCGTGTTTATCCCAATCGTCAGACGAAATTTGATTCTAAAAAATGGTGGGAAGTGAAGTTTTCCTTATGAAACCAAAGTATCAATTTATTTATACCAATGAGGACAATGAGTTTATGGCCCCAGATTACAAAATGAAAGGAGATTATTATGCAAAATCGTATTTGTCCCAATTGATAGATAAAATTTGATTGCAAAAAATGGTTAGAAGTGAAGTTTTTCTTATGAAACCGAAGCATCAATATCAGTTATCCCAATGAGAAGAATATGTTTAGGGTTCCCAATCATGAAAAAAAGGGAGATAATTATATGAATCCATGTTTATCCCGATTGACAGATGAAATTTTATTCTAAAAAATGGTGGGAAGTGAAGTTTTTTTATAAAACCAAAGCATCAATCTATTTATCCCAATAAGGAGATTGTGTTTATGGTGCCAAATCATGAAAAGAAAGGAGATTATTGTGTGAATCCGTGTTTGCCCAAATTGACATACAAACTTTAATTCTATAAAATAGTGGAAAGTGAAGGTTTTTGTTCGAAACCAAAGCATGAATGTTGTTTATCCCAATGAGTATAAAATAGTGGAAAGTGCTTATGGTACGAAACAATGAAAAAAAAAGGAGATTATTATCTGAACCTATGTTTGTCCAAATCGACGGACAAATTTTAATTCTAAAAATGGTAAAAA
>JBBYHL010455178.1:0-15504 GCA_038381835.1 Adansonia madagascariensis | reverse complement strand
AATTATTAAAAAAATATTAAAATAAAATTTATTATTAAAGTTTTTTATTTATAAAAAATTATTTAATTATAATTTCTGCATATTTATTTTTAGTATTAAATTCGGGTTCGGGTTTAGGTCGGGCTCGGGTTCGGATTTTTTCAGGTTCGGGGCATTTCGGGTTCGGGTTCTTTCGGGTTCGGGCCGTTAACTTTTTGGTCAAATCAGATTCAGTTTGGGTTCGGGCTCAAGTTTTTTTGGACGGATTTTCGGGTTCGGGTTCATTTTGCCACCTCTAATCTTATATGCTATTTGTTTTATTCACGGATCTAAGGGGGCAAAGTAAAAAGACACTAAATACATTTTGTATTTATAGAGTTGACGGTATCGAGACTCATAAGAGTACTATATATCCAAATGCAAATGCAGCCTAGCCATCTTAATGTAAGCCCTGGCTTCTTCCTCAAAATGCTCGAGTGAAGGCCATACAAAACATGCATAAAAAATGGTACTAAAGACCTTCTCTCTCTCTTTTATTTTCAACTTTTTGATAGTAAAATTTAAATTTAACATTCATTCCTCAAAATTAATGTTGAATTTTAAAAAGTTTTAAGTACATTAATAACACATGGATTAAATAAAAATTTTCATCGAATCATTTGACAACATTCTGCTCTACTCTATTCTACTTCGGCCGCTGCCAAGCTTTGTGAAGCAACGGAAACAGATAAGGCACGACATGAGAATGGGCTGCACAATCCATGGCAAATGTGGTCGGCTTCCTTCCGTCGAATTTAAAGGCTTAAGCTGACACCTCCTTGGCTTTATTAACTTTTGATTGTTGGTTAGTATTGCAGAAATGCCAACCGCCTGCGTTTCCATTCGAATACAAAGGTTTTTTTTTTTGTTTTTAACATTGTTAATTTTAAACTTAAATATCTCCCCACTAAAAGCGGCTGCAGATATACGTACAGAACAAGTAGCACTTCCTAAGCTGCAGTGAGGTTTTATCGAGAATTCTAACAGTGATTACAAGCCATTATTGGTTCCTATTAATAGTTGTAATAATATATATTTATATATTTTTATTAAAAAAAAAAGACATTAGCAAATGGCAAATTCATGTTAAATATGCTATTGGCCATGTCAATTGCTCACCACAAGTGGCCGCAGAATCCAGAATATAATCAAAGGCTTGGCTTCTCAAGTTTGTTTAACCTACCTACCTATCTGCCTAGTTATATTATAATCAACAGAAAATATCAAGAGGAACTTGAAAAGATAAATGACATGGTTGCCACTGGTCATCAGTTGAAAATATACAACTTCAAACTTCAATTCAATGCAGTCTCAGGGGCCAGCCAAAATACCTTTTTAGCAACATTAATATCAGAGTTGGCAGGATTTTTTTTTTTTAAAAAAAACACTGTAGCAGATTAACTGCAATTAAAGTTCGGTAAATTAAATAAGATTAGAGCCACCAAGTCACGCCAGATCACAAAAAGGCTTGAGAATCAAAATTCAGTGAACACTTTAACTTGGCGGAGGAAAAAGTTTAAAAAGGGCAAAAGCAAAAGGCATGAAATATATGCACTAAAAAACCACTATGGGCGCCAATTTCTAATGTCTAGGCAGCATTGAGCATGATTTCCAACAGTTTATTATCTACAAAGGGAAATTGATCGGCATCCCAGAACAAATTCAAGGAACATATGGCTTAAAAACCCCCAACAGATTCTTTTAAGATACAGTTGATACAGCAAAAAGGTGGGGGTTGGAGACTGAACAAAACATCAAATGGTTCACTTACCACCCATCCTTTAAGTGCACACAGGTTAGATATGACCTCTAGAGGGTTAGCCAATGCCCAACCTTGTAGAACTGAAAATGAAATAAGAAAAATAGAATTGGTCACAAAAGAAATCCATAAATCTATTAATATTGTTTCTTTCTCCCTTGCCACAATCAAGAGTGGGTATGGAAGTACAGAACGGATGTAAGAAAAATAAAATAAAGGCCCTGCCAGAAGAAGCTGAGAAGAAACCATAAATGACTTACAAGCTTTTACCAGACTGCGACATTTAAGAATTCCTACTGCCACGAAGATTGCTTGCACCCATCCCATCCTCCCTCAGGTTCCTTCCTTTTCAAAACACCACCTGGCACCTGATACATCCTTGCTTGCTCCTCTACCGGGGCCTGTGAGCTGGTGACAGATAGCTGTCTAGATGCAAGAGGTGTCGTCTCATCTCTTCCTTCAGTGTCTGGGCCTCCAGGCCCAGCATTTAAGTCTAGACCTTGCCTTCCCAATTTCCTACCACTCTCAGCACCACTATTATTACTACCATCTGAAAGGCTAACGAGATAGGAGGGCTTTGTGTAATGGGACAGAACGGCACCAGCAGGTCCTAACAATTGCGAATGTACTGAAGGAAAACAAAGCCTTGCACCCGGAGATGAATCAACATAAGTTGTTGAACTGCCAGAAAAGCTGGTCGAAGGGAGAGGAAACGTTGTTCCAAAGGGGAACATGGGGTATTGAAAAGGAGTCGACTGGAAGGGCACCGCAGGTGAGGATGACAATAGGGGTCCCCTATAGACATCAGGATTAAAAGGGTTGGCACCGGTAGGGGGACCCAACACCCTTTGTGGCCCACCTGTTGCAACAATTGGAAAAGGCTGTTCTCTATCAGGTAAGATTGATGGAATATTGACAGCGGAGTATGTATTCCCTGTAGCAAACCATGATGAGAAATTTGCCATCTCATTATTGTTTAATCTTAAACTGGAAACCGGTGGCTGAGATAGCACATTGCTGCTTCTATTATGCTGGCTAAACAGCGATGGTTCCGCACTCAACTCATCAACGGCAGGTCCATCATTCAAATCAAAGTCCCTGCAGACACTTGACTCCCCATTAAGAACAACTGATGATGATTTTAGAGGCTGAAGAAGGACATCCTGTCTACGACTATTTCCAGTTGTGTAATTACCCAAATCGGCTGGCTCATCGACTCTATTCAAATCAAGATCAAGTCCCCCAGAGGAGCGAGCAGGAGCAGAACCCATCAACCCACATGTTAAATTTTGATGTACAGAGTCTGTGCCCAGAGCAGAACTTCGAGAACCTAGATCCTCAAGGACTCTCTCATCAGGTACATTCAAATCAATATCCAATGGAGGACGACTTTGTTTCCCAATAGTAGCATCAGGAATGGAAGTGTTACTTGTACCCAGAGGCATATCTAGAGACTTTCTGGGTTCAGCTGGCCGAAACGCACTTGTGGCTGCTGATCCCTTCCAACCAAGTGCACCTTTAGTCCTCAGTAGGTCATCTGGGGGGACAAAGGGCCCTTTCGCAGCAGCAGCGACAGTAATCGAAGCAGGAAGGCTGCTAGACACAGAAGAAACAAGGAAAGGCAATGGACTAATTAATTGGACAGGAGCCGTATACGCTGGTGCGGTCAAGTTATTCGCTTCCCCAAATTTCCCCTCATCTGCATTAAAACCTTCATTCAAGTCAAATTCTACTTTTGCATCTGTATCTACACCACCTGCAGCAGGAGCATCTGTAGTGGTTGATGTTTGTTGTTCTGCCTCCTTTGCTTCTGCACCAGTCAACTTAGATCCCCTTGGCCTCATCAGTTGTTCTGTTTCCATTACAGAGGCTGATGCCTTACAAGAAGATGGTCCATCACATGGTTCATGACTCTCAGTACCATCTAAATTCTCCTCCACATGCTCACCTTTCAGGGCAGCAACAACTGAACCACAACAGATATAATTTACTTACCAGTTTTAACATGTATAAAATATAAAAGCAAAGGAAAAAGAAAGGCAAAAAAAGTACAAATTTAATTAAGACAACAAGAAGAGGAGCAATACTTTCCAACGCAGGTTGTTGCTTCTCATTATCACTGGGATGACTAAGTGCATTAATCTCAACATCCTTTTCAGCCTTCACTTCATCAATATTTTCCAAAACTGTAACTTTAGCAGAACCAGATGGCAATGCTTCTGTATCTGTTCCTTCAGTGGAATGTCCAATAACAGCTGGTGACTTATGATAAGTCTGTGAGCTTCTGTCTGAACCTTCGGTGACGTTTTTCCTATTCTCAACAGCAACTTCCGTAAAAGTTACAGATGAAGATCCTTCAGCCACTTCTTTCTCGACTTTTACAACTGGATCAATAACCTTATCTTCATTTAATGCAGAAGTGCTCCCCTTTCGTTTAGAATCCAAACAGCCATCATCATCCGCTCCACCAGCATTTTTCTCCAAATGCTCTTTGGAATCTCCAATATCAGTAGTCTTCTCCACAGTGCTTGAAGAAGGCAAATTGATTAATGCAGCTGTTATAACTTCCTTTAATTTACCATTTTCAAGACACTGGTCTGCTGCCTGTAACAAACCCATACTAGATGAAGTCAAATGCTCATCCAGCTCTCCAGATTTTTCTTGAGAGGAACCAGTCTTGCGATCTGCATTTTTATCCCATGAAATACCAGCAACAACACCATGCTTCAGACACTCATCGTCTGCACCCTCAATAGACTGATTTCCATCTTGATCAACGTCATCCCCAGGAGATGGTTTTAGTTTTGTGTCATTGCCTGTGGAAGAGGGCTCAACAGCGTGGGCATTTCTTTGTGGAGAACCATTAGGCGAAGCCACATTTGACTTAGAAATCTCTCCAGCAGCCACACTAGCAAGCAAATTCATTCCAGCATCATCCACAACCGGCATGCATGCATTTGCTTCAGAGTACTTGACACAGCTATCAATCAGAGCGTTTATGGAGCTGAAAGAAGCATCCTGCAGTTTACCTGATTTATGTTCGTTCCCGGAAGATGAGGAAGCAGTTTTTGTAACTTCAGTTGTTTTCCTGGCATCTTCTCCAGTCCTACAGTTTTCTTCATCTGGAACAGCTGCTGGTGAACCATCGCCCTCATCAGACCCAGTCAGCACATCTTTGAAGTCATTGCTCTGCCAAGATTCAGTATTCACATCAGTGATAACATTTGCCGGGTAAGTATCACTCTTCTCCTTCACATTATGGTCGAATTGTTCATGCTTCTCCGAAAGGACAGGAGAAGAAGCTCTACTATTCATGACAGAATGATCCTCATGAGATCCCCCGCTGGCACTTTGTGACGGACTTCTACCTCGATTAGGAATCTTAACAATGAACTTATGACTATTACCCTCAGCCAAAGGAGCATCTGCTGCCTTTTCACAAGCTAAACCGGACTGTGATATTCTTTCTGGCACAGGGTTTCTGTGCAAAGAAGAATTTTTGCTTGAACCAGTTTCCCTTTGAACCCCCAATGGCCCTGAGAAACCATTAATGGATTTCCGGTGCCGTGAAGAGCTACCAGAGATCTTAGCCACTGTTCCTGAACCAGCTGCAGAACTTCTTGCATCCTCCTTTATAGAAACTCCCCCAGTCTTCACATGATCACTAGAACAAGACTGACTATTGTTGTGGGACTGACTAGAACTGCTGCTTTTCTCATCCCTTGCAGTTGGTTGAGGATCAGAAGTGCCAACAACAATGGCATTTCGTACCTGCCCATCTTTTAAGTTTGTACTGGCTGAAGCAGGTGATGTTGCTGCCTTTATAGGACCTGGAGACGCAGAAGCAGACTTGGCTGCAGCCTCTCCTTGAGCAAGCTTAACAGAACCAGTTTTAGAGGCAGAAAGTTGTGTTACTGAACTCTTTAAGGCAACCTCGGATGATCCACAGTGCTTGCTTCCACTATGAGAAACTTCAGAAAGACGAGGTCTGGCAGACCAGGCAACAGCCTGATTTGATCCAGACTTAGCATCCATCTCAGCCTCAACTCGCTTTTTCCATCTATCAACCAAACTCCTAGCTTTCTTCTGTATTTCTATATTCTTGTGACTACGCAAATGATTCACAGACTTGCCAATGTTACACATCTGTAGAGCTGTAAGATTTACAGGTAGCTTATCAAGTGCTCTGAGTAAGGCTAAAAGAAAATCATCAACCAATCTATCATCCTTGGAGCCACTACCATCACCAATCTTCCCTTTGTGGACTTCCTGGAGCCAATCATTAAAAACAGGCAACCCTCTAAGCTGAACAAAACGACTAAGACAGTCAAACTTGTCAGTAGCTGCTATAACACCAGCAAGCATTGACCGGCTGACCAAGTCTATCTTCTCATTTCTCTCAGGCATCATGAGCTGAACCAATCTCTCAACTCCTTCAGAATCTTCTAGACCCCCCTTTTCAGTAATTTTAGCAATCTCAGTTTTTAAATTAATTTCTGGCCTGCCATCACCAGAATCCACATCATCCATTTTACTAATACGTTCCCGTTTGACAGGCTCGGAGCCTTGATCCCCACGCTCCCTTTTCTTTCCCTTACCCAGAGAGGGAAATGAGGAAGCACTGTTCTGTACACTATCTGAACCAGATTTTAACTGTGATGTTGTTGTTGGACCATTCATTGGCTTTGGAGAACGGCCACCAGGCTGCATTGCTGCATGCATTTCTAAACGCGTCTTATATAACAGCTGATCTACTTCTTCTTGTCGTTCCTGTAAAAGGAAAAGATATCAACAACAAAAAGTTCAGTGAACTTAAAAACCAATTAGATATCTACCAAAGCACCTAGAACTCACATTAATATAATCTTGATCAGTTAGCCACCACAAACACTTGTTTGTAATGTCATAAACTCGGCGACACACAAATGAGCAAATCCCTGAAGGAAGTTTAACGTCTTTAGGAAGGAATGCAACTTTACACGGATGAAGTAACGATGCAGCAGGAATCTCATCCTTGTGAAAGGAATAAAAGATTTCGTTTGGCGCAGCTTCCAACAGGATGCCTTTGCCAAGCTTCACTTCAGCAGGTCGATAAAGCCAATTCACACTCAGCTTTAACTTATTTTCTTTACCAGCAGTTAGACAACGAATTATTCCAATGAAAGGTGGAGAATCTTGGGGTGGTTTGAAGAGAGCACAATCACCTACACTGATCTTGCGTCCATCCTATTAGCAGCAAAACAGGTAATGGCAGTAAACTACTGAACAACTAACGAGGTATGCAGATTTTATCATTGAGAATTTAATGCAACTTGTATGGAGAGGAGGACAAAGCAAAAGCTTGATCAACAACCCAGACTGGCATTAATCAGTTAGTGCTAAAAACTGTCAACAACTCTTAGCTTCATCATAGACTAGGCAACATAACTTATGTAGAAATGGTAATTTGATACAGACAGAACCAAGGCAAAAGAAGAACCGTCAGCTAGCAACTAGCAAACCGTTCAACCATTCAGATCTGTTGTGATTCAAATAATCCAGCTTTATTAGATAAAAAAGACTTTACATATACATTATTTAGAGGATGACTGATCAGTTTCAGAACAAATTCTTGAAACAAATATTTTTCTCATTAGTAAATTTACAACAGATGGCAACAAGCTTTTACATATTTAAACCGTAATTTCACAGCAGACATAATGTATCCAAAATAATAAATTATATGAGCAAATTACACACACCATTTGGAGAAATAAATTACAGAACACTCATCAAAAAATTTTATAAAGCCACAATCAAGGAAAACTAGACCTTTATCATGCTGAAAGCATGATATTTATATCACTAACTCCTCTGTAATGCTGCTTCAAGCGACGTAATTATCATATATGACTCCATTGAAGATATGCCAATACATTTCTCTAGACTAATTTTTGAATTATTATATGCTAGAAATTATTTCACTAATATATTTCAAATAATTTTACCAGAGAAGATACCACTCATAACAAATATTATGTACTCACGCATATACTTGTAGTTCAAACCATGTCTATAAATGGGAAGACCCCAAGAAAGTCACAGGATTTGCCTTATAGGAATAGAACCTAAAACTCAGTGGCAATTAATTAATTAAGTAGAAAATATTGCATTAATGCATCCGGGGAAATCTATAGGAGCAACAGCACACTGCAAACTACATATCTGAACAAATTTGTTACTAGCAGTATTTAAGAAAGTAAAACACATTGCCTAAGTTAATCAACCACAAGAAACAATATACATTTTCTTCCTTTCGGATTCCAAGTAAGAAAAGTGTAACTACGTGAAGCAAGAGTAATAGATATTTACATTTGTAATATTTTCCTAAAACAATAAAATAAAAACTATTTCCTAACACAGTAAATCACTTCATGATACAAGCTGTTCAAAATAGGAAATATTTCCAGTATTTTGAACAACCAATAACCTGGTGATTAAGTGCCTGTCTCAAAAATGATAAACCTGAAACTACTTCCCTTATTGAATATTTTCATGTTTGAAACTGTTCCAAAAATTGGAAAATTCTCCAATAATCGTAACAACAATAATGCTGATGATTACTTCTTATCACTCCTTGAATGTAGGCAAATTCCAACATTCAGCTGTAGTTACATTGATCCATCTGTAATCTAAATATCCGTATCATCTCAAAAGCACTTTCACTCTGGAATTGCCCTCAGCTTGGATGAAGAAAATTTTTCCATGGCATGCTAAGCAACTATTCCTCCAAGTCCGCAATAAAAAATTTCAGACAACTCAATAAAAGCACCTTATCATCTGTAGAATAATTTCTAGTATATGAAAAGAAAAGATATGCAAAAGATTTATTTTCCGGAAAATGTAAATTGGCCGGGAAACATACAATTCTCAATCTTACCCAATTTACAATGTAGTAAAACCGTTCCCCAGACCTGAAACACTACATGAAGCACAAAAATCAAGCCAAATGTTCTTACACATTCGCCTAAGCAACACAATCCACCCAAAACATGAAAAGTTAAATGCCTTGCCACCTATCAATTCAAAGTTTAAAATCCCCCATAACTTCCATTGCGTGTGCACAGCAAGTCATCCACAAATTCAAAACCAAACCAAGAAAATCCAATTAAATCAGGACTAATTCCGAACTTTCCCCATCGATCAAGCTATCATCTCAAAATTCCCACTCAAAATCGAACCCATTTCTTCATTTCCCCAAATCAATCTGACAATACCCTTTTCATGAAAATCACCTGATAAAACCAAAAAACAGAAAAACAAAACAAGCAAACAAAACGAAAAAAAAAAGGCAGAAGATAAAAGAAATTTTAAATTAAATCAAATCGAATAGAAGTTGAAACATTGTTTATAAAGTTATACCTTTGAAAAGAAATTAACAGTAGATGAAGAAGAAGAAGAGGGAGAAGCACCACCATCACCACTCAGAACAGCCGTTGCACGTGTAGGGACTGTCCACATGTGCCGTACCTTCTTCCTCTCCTCACCTCCTTCCCGCCCATGCATAGCCTTGCATTTTCCCCTTCGAGTACCATCAATCCCCCCTCCTTGTTTCTATCTTCTTCCACCCCTTTAATTCTCCCACTTTCTTCTTTCACCAATTCCGAACCCTAGATCCACCCAAAACCCTACCTTCCACCATCTCCCAAACTCTTCCCCCTTAACCAAACCCTAATTTCCCCCAATCTCAAATCCAAAACCCTAATTCCCTTCGATCGCGATTCTCCCGTTTACCCGATCTAATTCAATCTCAGATCCATCCACCGAGTTCGATTTCTTAACCCGCCTTTCAAAATGAAACTAAAAACAAAATACAGAAAAAAGTTTATGCCCGATCTTTAGAGAGAGAAAGTAAATACACGAAGAGAGAGAGAAAAAAAAAAAGAGAGAGAGAAAGAGACAGAGAGACACGGCCAAGGGAGAGGTGTACTTAGGTACATAGTAGGGCAGGGCGGGGAGCGGGCAGGTCGGGCAAGTTCTTGACAAGGGTAAATGATAAAGACACAGGGCAGTGAGGGAATTGAAATGACGTGTGAGGGATTCTGGAACGGGACTGGACGTTTGGAGTTGCGATTTGAGACTTATAAAGCGTTGACCGATTGGCTTGTTTTTATGTTTGCGCCCTTGTGAGAGGGGAAACGTTTGACGGATTTCCTTTTTCCGTAACGGTGGGTATGAGAATTTCAACGGCAGATAAAATTTAGGGGTTTTTTTTTTTGGGGGGGGGGGTGGGGGGGGGGTTTTGATTTTTAGGTAGTTTTCTTTTAGGTTGGTTTTTGATAATGTCACCCCTCTGGGTTGTTGGCGGGGGATGATCGATGTTTATGGTGGTGGTAAAATCGTAATTTGGGAGAAAAAAAATGGGGAGGGTTCAATTTGACTCGAGGGGCATATGATGGAGAAGTTAAGGTTGTCTTGAGTTGTCCCAACACACGACTAGAAATTAAGAAGAGAAGTGATGCAAACTTAAAAATAAAAAATGGGGTCCTTTTTGGCAAACAAAATGTTCAACTTTTTTTTGTGGTTCTTCTTTGCTAACTAAACATGGGGAATTCTGTTCATTTTTTTCCTTTTAAGAAATGTGAAATTTTGTTAGTTTTTTTTTTAGTTTTTTGTCTTACTTCTATTAAACAAAAATTCCTTATTCTAATTTTTATTAAAGATCTTCAAATTCTTTATCTACCACTCCCATTCTATTTTCCCCTAATTCCATTTGCATCAAGTTTTAAATAAAATTTTTAAGTTTAAATTTGATTTGATTATTTTAAATTTAAAAATATTTTTATTTAAATTTTAATTATAAAATATGTTTAAAATATAAAAGGGTAAAATACTCATTTGATCCTTATATTTTAGTCTAATTTTTAATTTGATACCTAAAAAAATTATTAATTTGATACCTAAACTTTTATTTCATAAAACATATTGCTTTTTAGACTAACATTATTAATCAAATGCTAAAATAATAATCAACAACAAATAAAAACATGACACATAGCAAATGTAATGTTGTAATGAAAATTTCTTTTAAAACTTTTATGCTGACATGATATTATGACATCATAATTACAAGTATATATATATGGTAATATTAAATATAATTACAAAAATATGATAATGAAAAATAATTAAAATATTACATGATATGAATATAAAATGTCTCAAAATCTATATGACACGAATTATTAATATATTAAAATTTATATAAATATAAATACCTAGTATACCTTAAATATGATTATGATATTAATTATTAATGTACCAAAGTTTAGAAAATAAAAAACACTTTAAATAAGATTATAGTAGAATAAAATACACGAACATAATATAGATGCACGAATTGTCATGTTTACTTTCAAAAGTTGGTTGAGAGGTCAGCTACTCTAGTTTTTAAAAGGGTTAAATATAAAATTGATACCTACAGTTTATCCTGATTCTTAATTTGGTAACTAAAGAATTTTTACTGTCAAATTGATACCTAAAGTTTCATTTCGTAAAGCATATTGATACTTGGCACTATTACTGTTAGTTAAGCACTTACATGGCGATCAACAACCAATGACACATTAACCCATCATTGCCATGTCATCATTAAAAATTTTAAAAATAAAAAGTGATGAAATTTATATCGATATGATAAATGATGATATAGCATTTCTGTCATATGTCAATGTCTTATTGGTTGATTGACTGCTATGTTAGCAGTTAACTAACGATAATAGTATTAAATACTATCATAGAATGTAATGAAACTTCAAGCGTCAATTTGACAAAAAAAAATTCTTGAAGTATCAAACTAAGAATCGAATAAAAGTACAGAGGCCATATATGTATTTAACCCCTTTTTAAAAGACTAATAATGTTGTTTAGAACGTGGTCCATATAGAAAGGAAACCAAGGATGTGCATTTAATTTAAACAAAGGTTTTTTTTTGGGGGGGAGGGGTTTAGAAGGCGTTTTCCAGTCATATATACCCGGGTCCTAAAGCATTAATCAATCAAGCTTTTTTTGTTTAGGGTTTAGAAGAAAGAAATTGCAGTCGCAATCCCCCCCCTCAAAATCTCCCTTTTCGCTTTCCTTTCTGCGTGTGTAAAGCGGCATTTGGGCCCCTTCCATCCCCCATTGTCACCAACATTATTGCTTTACTCGTGTGACAGCTGAGAATAAAAAAATTGTTTCATTCAAATAATACAAAAAAAAAATGGGGAATATTCTTTGGCTTGTGTGTGAGTTCAAAATTTAAACTTTGATCGTATTACTATAATTATGAATATAATTAATATTATTGTGATTAATTATAATAAATATTAATTAAGATGTGATCATTGAAATTGTAAAATAAATATCATAATATTATGTTACTGTTAATATTTAAATCTCGTAGTGTGGCTAGACTTGGCTTGTAGCAGGGGAATGAGAACGACACCAGGAGCCAGCGAAATAATATACCCACTAGATTTGAAATATCCCCACAGAAAGAGTCGAGAGGAGCGGAGCTTTCAGGCATGAGAACGAGAATATCAGAGTTGGAGATAGCAATTTGACAGGGAAAACGTATATGGTTTGACAGTGAAGTTCACAAAACCAAGATAAACAACAAAAGCACAGATAAGGAAAATCTGAATGGTTTGAAGATATTAATCACGGATTTAAATTATGGGGTTGTATCAAATTTATCATGAATTATAAATATAATAAAAAATATTAAAAAATAAAATAATAATCATAATATCATTCTTGCGTTATGATCGATATTTGTATTGACAATGACAACACCTGTGGCGTAGGACGTTTGAAATACAAGTGTGGGCAATAAGCAGTCAAGATCATAGCGGCGGATAGATCTAATCCATCTATCCTGCGTTAACGTGCATATATCTATACGTATAAAGCCATCTGGCGCAATATGAAACTTGGGACTCCGTCGCCTGTTTTCATCATCTTACAAACAGGTAAAAAAAGGCTTAATTTGCTGTTTCCATGCAACATATATTTGTAGCAGCTGATCACTTTTGTTGATCTTGCTTGCTTTACAGAAACTGTTTTTCAATTTGTTCATGTACTCTTTGAACAAAAATTTTAATAATTATTTTAATTCAATCTAATTATTATTTAATAATAAAAATATAAAATTATTAATATAAAATAATTTTTTAATATTTTAATATTATTTAAACAGTTGGCAAGCTGGTCCTATTCGCTCATGAACAGATCTATTACAATCCCTCTTTAACGACTATTCATAAAATATTGCTATTTGTACCCTGAAACATATATATACTACCACTAATTTTAATCTTATCTTGAAATAATTAATTTTATTGCTGCTATTATTTGTAATCTTATCAAAATTAATCCCATTTAAAGTGAAACTAACGCTAACCTGTGCTAGTGTTTCTATACCGGTATTCTATAAAGCCAACAGCCATGACAAATGCTAATTATGTTGTTGAATATGTGCCATCCCACTACAGAAACAAAGAATTGCAATTATATTGCCTAAAGAGGTGATCACTAAGCTTTTTTTTTGGTGAAATAATGGAAGGGATTGCAATCGTAAACATGGAAAAACAAGCCCAGCATCACACCTCCCCAGCAACAAAAATAATAACAATACAGTAGAAAGGCTTGCCTTCAGGAATTTAAGATCAGTAAGTACAAATATCACACAGCATTTATGATCATTCTGTTGATTTCTGCAGCATAGATTTAAATTAAAGTTTCAAACATATTTTTGATTGCATCACGTTAATCACAATTCAATCATTACTGATGCACTCAGAGTATAAGTATTAGCAGGTGGGATCATACCAAAAAAAAAAAAAATTACAGTTATCGAAAGCAAAATGAAAATTGTGAATATATTATCAAAAGCAAAAGCAAAATAAACCAGCTCAGAATTGACAAGACTATACATTTTTCAAAGAAAATTGTGAATATGTATTCAGCCCCACAAACTAAAAATTGCAGTTACCAATAAATTTGAATGATCCATCCAACTCCATTGAAAGGAAGAAAAAAAAAAAAAAGAAATCTCTTTCTGCTAATCAGTCGGCTATGGATGATAAATTCCTCAGTCAGACCCATCCATCCTCCAAACGGCAACAAATCAAAATAGCAAAAATATGGGCACTGCTAACAATATAAGATGTCAAGTAATAACTGGAGAAGGGCCTCTCTTGAGCTTCCAACTACAAATTTGCAGTAACCTAATTCTATGACCTTTTTTTAGTTAATCATATAATATTCCTCAAATCCTGACACTAAACCCCAGGCCATCAATTCTCCTGCTCCACGTATTATTTCATATAAAATGATTTTATTTACGGAAGAGTTGAGAGATTCATAGAACTGAAAGTCAGATTACGGGTCACAAAATTTTTTTATTTTAAGTTTAAATCGTTTTAAAAATTCATCACTTTTTAAAATTATATTAAAATTTATTTTTATATTAATATTTATAATTAAATTTAAATAAAATATTAACTTTTTAATAAATAAATAAAAATTAACTTTTTAATACATAATTAAATTTAATTAATATATATGAACAAGTAAAAGCACTTTTGAGTGTCCTCGTAGTTGAGGATAACTTTTAATTAGTTTTATAGATGATATCAGAATCTTGAAATTTGTGAATTTGTTGCCAGTGAACTATGCCGTATATTTATTTATATAAATTTTAACATATTTATATATTCGTATTATTTTTCATATTAATTGTTTTTCAGTTAATTTTTTTGTCATACTCGTATCGTGTCCAACATAATCAGTTCTATAAAAAAAGATAAAATTCTCATTACCTACAATGTCAATAATTAACGTGAAACTGATATTTTCGACATTTGAAAGTTATGCGAAGGGAGAAATAAGATTAAGAATAAACGAGTGAATTTTCATAGTCCTCACTCGGTTAGCTGCAGACAACCTTACCCTAGTGTTGTATTAAGGCAACTGACTCAAGCATTGAGCAGTGATTAAAAAAAAAAAAAAACTAGTAACGTTCCTAAAGAGATAGCCAATTAATTAAGATGTTTTATTTCAATAATGGAAGGATGAACTCCTACACATGGAAAATTAGGCTACTATCTCACTTCCAGCAGTAAAACAATAGAAAAGCTAATGATAAAAAAAAAAAAAAGGCCTTCGGGATTAGAGAGAAAAGTAGGTTAGTACCCGAATATCACAGGACATTTATCATCCTCTTTATCCCTGCAGACCTCCTGGGATGTGGGTCTTCAATTGCTATCTCAGTAAGTACTCGCTTGATTCGGCACATCAGCTTCCTTACCTATATTTTCATCACCAGTAGGAACCAAAAAAATGCAGTCAGCAAAAACCGTGCTTCCTGATACATGGAGAAATATTAGGCACGCATGATCACAATCAAAATCTCAGCATTTATGAATTTTCCCAAGTCTTCCTCAATTAGAATCACCCCCAGCTGACAATGAAATATAAGGAAAACATCTACCCTGTTAATCAAGCTGATGTTAATTAATAACTGGAGAAGGGCCTCTCTCAAGGCACATTAGCTTCAAGGTACCAATGTGGAGAAGCCCTAAGCACATAAAAGATAATATACTATGAGATTTATGCCATGATACTAACAACACTTAACTGTCGAATTATCAAGGCTCGAAAACCTCCTAAATCCAAGGCCCTTAAGAAGTCCATCGGCCATTCTA
>JBBYHL010455158.1:0-15506 GCA_038381835.1 Adansonia madagascariensis | reverse complement strand
TTCTCTTGAAAGCCATGCAATTCAGGATTGAATGCCCAAATAAGCTTGCATGATTTCACAACTGGCGTTGGCATTGTACTGTTTCAGTTATAGAGGCTTATAGGGCTACATGCATACCAGTAAGGTGCTAAATGCAAATCTAGCATATCAGACTTGGGGAACATTATTTAAACGTAATTTGGATTGAGTTGTAGAAATGAGTAGCTTACCCAACTTTTCCATATGGTTATTACAAAATAATTGAAAAATCATGAATCTTTTTTTACTAGGTGCGATTGGTCATCTACTAAGATTTTTTTAGGGTTTGAAAACCCTAAACTACAGATATTAAAGTATACTTGTAAAATAGAGGAATAAAATTAGGGTTTGAGATTTAGTTTTATAGGGGAAAGGGTAAGCACCCCTATAACACTCATAGATTGGCACTTCTTAATAACATTGTATCTTAAACCTCATTCAAAATTGGTTTTAATTTTCAATATTAGAAAATAGTTCTCATGTTTAGAAATTATTTGTTATTGATATTATATCTTTTTAAGAATAAATCAGATTATATTATTCTTTTTAAAAGATAATAATTTTAGACTGCATTAGAAAACCTGGTGAAGTATGAAAGTTTTTTTTAAATCTTTGAAAATTTGATTCAGCACTTTAAGAAGGGTATTTCACCATTAAAATAAGCACTGAGACCCTTTCCATAAACTCAAAGAAATCTATAAACTATTCTTAACTCGGGGATATTCCCTAGTCTTTTTATTAAAGCATGTGTTATATTGTAAATATAATTAAAGACTTGACTAAAAAGAAACCTAGGATTCGGTTTTGACATGAAAGTGAAAAATTAGCCTCAAAGACTTGGTTGTGATGAAAAGACTAAAATGGCCTTAAAGGTTCAGTTTTGACATAGAAATGCTTACATGACCCATAAGGGCTTGGTTTTAGTATAAACTAAAATAAGCTTAATGGATGTATTTTGATGTGGAAGAAACTAATGATACTTCTTTATCTTCTGAACTGTTCTATTGGATCGGGTGCTCAAGATACCTAGTCTTTACCTAGATCCAATGAAAAAAATGGGATCACTTCTTATGGGTTCATTGAGAATGATTCTAATCTAGGTCATGGCCTATTAGAAATAAAAGAACCAATCCCAATGAAAAGGTAGAATAAATTGGATTGGTAAGTAATAACAATCTAAGGCCCCATCATATAAGACCCAATCCCAAAAAAAAACTTAAAGAAGATCATGTATTGGTCTAGGTGAATTCATCGTGTCAAATAAAAGATAAATAAATCAAAATGCATTTCATGATCTTATTGGCTCGAGTAGAAATTTTTTTATGATACATGTCTAATTGAATAAAATCTTAATCAATTAGGTGTGAATTGCTTTAAGTACTATTATTAGGTAGTTTTATGTTTTATTCCTTTTTTGTTTGTTCAAAGGGGCATTTTGTTTTTTGAAACTATATATTTCAAAATTATTACAAATGTATTAATAGATTTTCAATAAAAATGAAGCCAAAATTCTTATTAACCAGATAATTTGTAAATGAAATTTTATTTATTGACCAAAGAATGATAAAGGTAAAAAGGCCTCTTTCTTTTAACTCAAACCAATCATTCTTTCAACTTAAACCAAAATAGACCTTAAAAGAATTAAAAATTTCTTTTTGAAAGAATATGAGGTTTACTTAATTTTTTTTAAGGCAAATTCAAAATTGTTAGTGTTAGCTCAAAAAAATGATTAAACCAAGAGGTGTGAATTGATTTTTTTAAAAAAATTTAATCACAAATTGACCTTTTTCAAAAATTTAAAATCAAATGAAAGTAAAAAGTAGTTAAAGGTAAACAAACAATCAATATATAGAGATTTGGTCCTTGAACTTGGAGCCTACATCCTCTCTTTTTGGCATTTCCTTGCCAAGGTAATTCCCACAATTCACTAATAAAATTGTTACATTTGAGGCTAACATATAACCTTACAACTCTATCTTTTGAGGCATAGATAGAACCTTTCAATCCTCTTAAGAATTTTACCCCGTATTTTTAAGTGTTTTCACTCAATTTTCACACAACCCCTTTGTGATATGAATGAATTGTTTGCAAACAATTGGAACTCTAGTAGGTAAGTGTTTGCTAGAATTTGAGTACAAAATAGATTAGATACAAATAAATTTTAAGGAGTACAAATTCAATACAAGAAGAATGAAGATTTTGAAGATTTTAAGCTTTTGATGTTAAATGCTTAATTAATCTCGATATCTCTTATCCTTTAGCGGTTGGAAACCTTTATTTATAGCTTGGAATTGATTTATAGACTTGCACTATTGTATTGACATAATATCAAGAGTATCAATACATGAATTTAAAAAATGTAACCATTACAAGCTGTTATATCGATACGTAGAGGTTGAGTATCGATACTCATTATGCTGTATCAACACAGAGCTATTTGTATCGATACATTCAAAGGTTTCAGCCAAACCTTAGCTATTGCCAAGCAATGTATTGATACCTATAGGGTGAGTATCGATACTCACTATATTATATTGATACATTTGTGATATGTATGAATACATTTGAGGGTTTTAAGCTTAGTATTAATACTTTTGATTCATTGTGTTGATACATCAATTTAAAATTTTATGAAATGATTTTCCTTGGCTTGAATTTGGCTTAAACATATCTAAAAAATATTCTAAGTATAAATTTACATTTAAAACATATATTTTTGAGAAAATAGAAGGTATAAACTAACTTAGTATTTTTCAAAATGAATTTTTTAATTTAATTCAAGGAAAATATTAAGTTAGAAGCAATTAAGTACAAGTTAATTTAGCTTTAGGTTATTGTTATAGTAAAACTGAGATTAATTTAAAAGCTAATAAAGCTAACAGTTAGAATTGTGTAATCATCAATTACTAATATTGGTAAATGGCCCAAAGCAATTTGATTATATTTCAAATCTTGAAGGTCATAAGTAGAAAGTACTCGATTTTGATGAAAATGGCTAAAATGAATTTAATGGACATATGTTGGCATAAAAATGTTTACATAACCTAAGGCTTAGTTTTAATATAAAATGACTAAAATGGCCCTGAGGGATATATTTGTGCATTAAATTGCCAAATTAAAATTAAAGGATGCATTTATAGCTAAAACAACCTAAATGACCTTTATAGATGTTTTTATACATGAAATTACCAAAATGACCCTAAAAGTGCATTTATACCTAAAATGACCTAAATGACCTTGATGGATATATTTATGAAAATGGCCTTAGGGAATACATGTTTGACCTAAAGTGACCTAAATACTCTTTGCCAGTAAAATGACATAAATAGCATTAGAAGAAGGTTTTGTTCAAAAATATATACTCTTAAAATAGGCTTAGCAAAAGCTTTTAAAAAACCTCTAAATTCGATTTCACATCAAAATATAAAAAAATAAGGTGGACAAATCTAGACCCAAAAATACATCCCAACTTTAAAAATTTGTTATAAACTAATATAATCTCAAATTAATAAAGACAAAGTTTTTGACAAAATCAAGAAAACAAGGCATAGAAATAAATACGGTAGTAGCAACGGTAGTAACAAGAACATTATTTAAACATCATAACAAGATCATGAAGATAAATGCAAAACAACACATTAGCTCAAAGTTTAGCCCTTAAACAGGTTTAAGAGAACCTTAGCTCAAACAAATTACCTAAGTATACAACTTAGGATCATTAAGCTCAACGCATTGCAGTAAACATAATGATAAAGAAAATGAAACATGAATAATAATATGTGCACAATGTAATATAAAAATAAAACTAGGATAAACACAATAACAAGATTTAATCATTAAGTTAAAATAAGTATGACATAATAACAGATAATTAAAAAAAACATTAAAAGAAAAATTTTTGCTCAAGCTTGGACTTTAAAAAGGTTAAAAAACCTAAGCTCAAGCATCACCTAAGTAGCAATTAGAATTATCAAGCTTTAAGGATAAAATAACAACAAAGCATAACCACAAAAAAAATAAAAAAAATAAAAAGATGAGAACTTAAAAAAATAGATGATAAAAAAAAGACTAAGGTAGTAAACCATCTTGAACCAAAGATCTCAAAACAAACTCTTTTTTTAACTTCTCTTTTTCTTTCTTTTCTCTTTTTTCTCTCTCTTAAGGGTTGTCAAGAATGGTGTCCATGTAAAGAAGAAAGATAAAAAAAAAAAATGAAAATCTCTTAACCTATGAAGTTGGTGTCACTTTTTATGGCCAAAATAATAGCCATTCTTTCTTATTTTTCTCACCAATTTTTCTTTCTAAGTTGTTTTTTTCCCATGCTTTTGTCATACTATCTTGTAAACTATGATCTAGGTAGTATAATGGCTATTTGTAAGAGTAATGTGCCTTTTCTTACATTTATAATCATAGTAGGATAAGTTGAAATGAAACTCTTTTGGTTGAAAAAAATCTTTCAACCAATTAATTCCCATGTGGTTCTAAAATTCTTATTTAGTGGGATTATGATTGGACAGTATATTTAAGTAGAAAAAAATTCCATTGGTGTTCTAATTAGAAGTTCCACTTAAAATCCTATTAGGACTAAACCTAACACATAATACTACATGTAAAGATTCAATAGAAAATTCTATCAATTTAGAAAATCAAATTTGAAATTTTTTTATGTAAAAAATTTAAATCAAAAGTTTGATACAAATAAAATCATAAGTGTGAAAATTTAGTCAAAAATTTTATATGTCAACATTTAATTAGAAATTCTATTTGTGAAAAATGTAATTAAAAATAATAAATAAGAATTCCATGTGTGAAAATTTAATTAAAAAATTATATATGCAAAAAGTTTAATTCTGTGTGAAAAGTTTGATTAAAAATTCTCTCTCTCTCTCTCTCTCTATATATATATATATATACACACACAAAGCTTAATCTAAAATTCTATTCATGAAAAGTTCAATTGAAAACTCTATATGTAATGGATGAATTGAAAATTCTATAGGCAAAAGGTTTAATTAAAAATTCTACATGTAAAAAGTTTAATAATTCACATAGAAAGATTTCATTAAAAATTATATAAGTAAAAAGTTTAACTAAAATATCCTATAAATGAAGGTTTAATTAGAAGTTTTAACTAGAAATTCTATGTTTTGGTATCTACATGAAAAAAGTTTAATTGAAAATTCTATATGTGAAAGTTCAATTAAAAATTCTACATGTAAAAATTTAATTAAAATTTTCATAAGTAAAATTAAAGTTCTGAAGGTAAAAGAGTATAGTATATAAAAAAAAGAATCCATGTGCAAAAAAAGCTTAATTAAAAAATTCCTATTTGTAAAATGTTCAATTGGAAACTCAATTTATTTAAGGATATTTTGACTCTTCCAACCAAGTTAATCAAAGTTGCCTTTTCCCAACCATTTTGGAAAATGATTGGCTTTTCTTGGTTTCAGTCAATTTTGATTGATTCTGACTGATTCATCTTGATTATTATTGTTCTGCTCAACTTTTACTTAATTAGCATTATTTGACTTCTTTTACTAAGTTTGATTGCAAGTTGAGTTGGACTTGGCTTGGCCACATTGACCCAAGTCGATTTTTAAGGCTTTTGGTCAAATTCATGAGCTCTTTAGGAGTCTTAAACTCTTATAGGATTCTAAGTGGTTTTGAACCTTAAAAAAATAGGTTTTGGGGTTTATAAGAATATTTTTACTAGATTTGGGGTTTAGGTAGGGCTTATTAAAGGGACTAGATAAAATTAGGTGTCTACAGCTCTCTCTTTGGCCATTGCTAAGAATCAAGAATAAACAAAGAATATAGACACTATCTTGCATGGGCAATTTTTTTTGAAAATTAAAAATTAATTTTATAAATGGAAACAATCTTTGAAACAAGTTTGATTTTGAAAAGAATAAAAAACCTCAGAGGACATTACCGAGGTTTAATCCATCTTAAGGGAAGTGAGTTTGATTTAAAAAAAAAATTGGTCAGTAAAAGTTTCAAATGTGACCTCTAGAAACTTAACTGAACGAAGCCATGGATATCACCTCCCAAGACTTAACTTCTAGATGCCTTCACCAAAAGCTTTGGATATACCATAGAAGACTTGAATATATAATATTTTGGCTATCACCTCTAGAAGCTTTACATATACCAGTAAAGACTTAGATTTTAGATGCCTCCACTAGAATGCTTTAGATAACACAATAAAAAAATATATAGCTAGCACTACTAAAAGTTTTAGATATATAACCAAGTACTTGTATTTATTTTGTTTATCACCGTTAAAGACTTAAATTCTAGATGTCCCCTCAGAAGATTTGGGTACTCTACCAAAGATTTGAATTCATTTTGGCTATAACCATTGAAAACTTCCTCTAAAAAAATTTCCATAAGTGTTTCAGATTCCATTATCAAAGACTTATTCTAAAACCTTTTTTAAACACTTTGGATTCGACCAATGAAGACTTGTTTTAAATAGATATCCTCAATGCTTCAATCCTCCATCAAAAACTTGTTCTAAGTAAAATTTCTTGAATACTTCAGATTCCACCGCGAGGACTTGTTTTAAGCTTTGGATTCCACCATCGAACACTTGTTTTAAGCAAAATTTCTTAAATGCTTTTCCACAACTGAAGACTTACTCTACATCAAAGTTTACCTAAGAACTTTTAATTTCACTACTGAAGTTTTGTCTAATAAATGTTTAGGATTTCACCACTGATGGATTGTAAGTGCGTGTGACTAATGAAAAGCTATGTAATTACAGTTGCTAAACAAGTGTGACAATGCAATGATTGGAGAGATGATGTTATTGGTCAAGAAAAACAAATAACGCAAATGTTCAAATAAACACTAATATAAGTACTCACTGAATAGTGTATACGCAAATGACACTGTCAAGAATAATGTAAATGCATACGAAACAATGCAAATGTCAATTTTAACTAATAAAGCACATGTTCATAAATGATGCAAAGATTGAACCCTTATTGGTTTTCTCTTTTATTTTTCCTTTCTTATCTATTTCTTTTTTGATTAAAATATGCTCAGAGCCCCTCATGCTTTAGAAATTTTTTTATTCAAATCTTCTACCATTATCTTGCCTCAAAGATTTTCAAGTTCTCATCAACACTCAGGGTTAAATTTTTATTTCACCTTCTTCCTTAATGAATCAAGTTTTATCTTAATTCAATGCTCATTGATTAGAAAAACCTTTGCCTCTTTTAATGATATCATTTTATTAGGTTTTTCAAAACATTTGTTTTGTTGAAGAAGTTATTTTGTTTAAAACACTCATCTAGCAAAAAACCCTCTAAATTAGCATGATATTTAAGTTTGTTAAAAAAATTGATGATCTTTTGTAAGAAAATTTTCTTCAATTGTAGTTTAGGTTTTCTTCATTTGAGTTGAAAGGCTTAGTGCAAAAAAAAAAAAGGTTTGGTTGGTCCAAAAAACATAATAGTAGGTGAAATGTATGCACCAATCTCCTAGGTTCATGAATGGATCAGGCCTTATGAAATATGAATTTCTTTGATATTCTTTTTAGTTTCCCAAATGTTAGCATTTTGATAAGCACCAGGATTGGCCATAAAAGGTTTAGATTTAGGATTAGAATATCAATTTGGAAAGGATAATATATTTAATTTTGTAGGTTAATCTCTCCAAATAAGAGTTAATAGATTAGGATGTTTAGAGATTTATAGATGTCTTTAGATTTCTTTAAAAGCTTTCTTCTGGACAGGATCTTGGTAATACCATAATGACTCCTAAATTTTTAAATTTGCTCTAAATTACCAGTTTTTGGGTTTTCACCCTAAAGCTTCATTCTTTCACTTTTTTCTTTGATTGCATCATCATGTTTGATCAAGAACTTTCTAAAATTTTTTGAAGACTAAACCCATTAGATCAAATATTCATATTTGATCAAATGGACTTTACAAGGTACATAATGCAGGCTAGGGTTCACGGTTTGCAAAGAAAAGATAAATAGGTCCAAATTATGTATTTAAAGGTCATCGAAACAAGGATCATTTTTTTCATGAAGAGTTTCATCTCTCTTACAATATATATTTTTATACATCTTTCCTTTTTTTATTCTTTTTATTTTTTCTTGCAACATTTCTTTATTTTTCATTTTACCTTTATCTTTTTTTTTGGCTTTTCATCATAAAGAGGGTTTAAGACTTTAGTAGCTCGATCCATTTGCATGTTTACACCATGGCAAAAGGCATTATTCTCACAACCTAAAAATGGAACTTATCCCCCATGCCTTATAAAGATCTGCCTATAGTGTGGAAAGGTGATCCTTGATTAAGGTTGGAAGATGAAATAATTTGTTAAGCTAAAAGGGGACAATAGAGGGAATAACTCTTATGTTTACTAAAGGATAATAAAATATGGTAATTTCTCATACAGAACACAACTATTTAATATAATGGTTCATTCCTCGAAAAGTGATTTTCTTTCAAAAATGTTTTGAGCATCTTAATCACATTATAGTACATTCATTTTTTATTTTTCTTTGTTATTTTTCTTTTCATGCCCCAAATAATTCTCCATTCTCTCTACATTTATAAGCATGTCCCTATTTTTAGTTCATCACCAATGCAAAATCAAGTTATCATGAGGTTTACACCTATAAAGAATATTCAGAATTCGATCCATCAAAGTTTGATATGGGCTATTTAAAAAGAAAAAAGAAGAATACAGCTCAAATAGTTTTACAAGGGACATGGGGCAATTTTGTTTCGTCACTATGCCTCGAGATGTGAATTGAAGTGGCTTTAGAGCAACGGCTAGAAAGTTAGTGCCTTAATTAGTGGAAATGGAATGGTAATTTTGGCATCATCTTGGCACACATCGAATTACAACAATTAAAACCCTTAAAAGAATAATTCATTTGTTTAGATTTCAAAAGAGCCTATAAATTTTGACAACTTTAGTCCAGTGCTCTGTGTGTAGGTTAAACTTTCCTTTTTAGTCATTCTAGGTGATCACAAAATTTTAAGCTATTTCCTTGAAGCACTGTGTCTTCGAATCATCATGATTTTATTCATAAGGAAGATAAATGTAAAGGTATAGGCTTATTTTAACAGTGATCACCAGCATTCTTAAGACTTTCCATTATCATGCCTTTTTTTAGGAAACATTTTTTATCATGCTTATCAAAGCATTTAGAATTCAAAATATGCATGTTTCATAAAAATATATCAATCTAGAAACAAAGGCTTTTGATATAGGAATTACATCGATTAACATTATTTTCATGTTTTCCCTTTCTTTAGGTCTAGCTATTCCTTAATACTTATTTCAACCTTGTATGCCTTATTCATGACACACTGCTTCAGTGGTGCATTCAAAGCTTTTAGCAAAGGTAATCATAATGTTAGAAAATATGTCTTTAGTAGAGTATCCAAAACTTATGGTGGTAGGATTTTGAATATTTGAGAACTCAAGTTTTTGGTGGAGGATCCAAAGCTTCTTGTGGTGGTAGCTAGAACATTTGAGAAATTAAGCCTTTAATGAAGTATCCAAAGCTTTTGGTGGTGTAATCGGTATCTTTTAGAATACAAGTCTTTCCTCATGTATCAAAAGCTTCTGGTGGTAGTGATCAGGATATTTTAGAAGTCAAGTCTTTGCTGGTGTATCCAAAGCTTATGTTGGTGGTAACTAAAATATTCTAGAGGTTAAGTTTTTGATGGTGTATCAAAAGTTTTTGGTGGTAGTAGCCGAAATATTCAATAAGTCAAGTTTTTAGTGGCGTATCCGAAGCTTATGATGGAGGTATACAAAATTCAAGTCTTTGGTGGTGTATCCAAAGCTTCTAATAGAGGTAGCTAGAATTAGAGGAAGTCAAAGTGTTTTATGGTATCCAAGGCTTCAAAAAAATGTAGCTAGAAGAAAATGAATTCAAGTTCTTGGGGGTATATCCAAAGATACTAGTGGAGAAATCATTGAGGTAGTTGCAGGCACTTGTTTTTGTCCAGGTCCTTAGAATCAATTTTTCCCAAGAGTAACAGCCATAAAAAATGCTATGATATGTCGAGCTTTACTTTAATAAAAATTGGTCCAACTACTAAAATTTTAGGCAAAATATTATTTTGACACATATGGGCTTTAATTTTTAATAAAAAGGTGGCCAAAAGTGGAAAGATGATAGGAAAATAAAAGATATTTGATGGGTTAATTCAAATCTAATAAGGTAAAAGTGGAAGTCAAAAATGGCATTTTTGTTAATATGAGAGGATGCGTATTAAGCTTGGCTAACAGTGTTCCTCTTTAGTTCTAAAGTTAAGGGTTCTTGGCAAACACAACAAGAAGACATGGTACCAAAGAAAAAAATTCTAAAATAGCCATAACTAACTATCGTTCATTCTCTACACATTCTCATTCTCTATACATGTTTATACTCTCTAAAAAATAGCTCCAAAAAAACAAGAAAAAAAAGAGAAAAAAGGGAAAAAATCTAAAATCAAAGAAATCTTGGATCTTTAGAAGCTTGTTGGTATCATTTCTATCCTTTTTATTTCTTTTTATTATTCATTCTTTGATTTTGTTCAAAAAAACTTTGCCTCTCCATGCTTATGCCGGCACTTTTAAATCTATAAGATAGTAACTTATGTCCATGCATTTTCATGCAATTCTTTTTGTGGTTTATGATTTTTAGGATATTGAATGTATGTTTGATCTATGTTTAAGGTGTTGTGAGTGAAAATGATGGGCCATTATGCATGAAGGGTTTCAACCATGGTGTTTTTCCTGTAAATAATCTTGTGCTTTTTTTGGTTTATGTTTGAATATATTTCATGAAATAATGAATCTTGATGCTTGTGGCATAAAATAAATATGTTTAGGTTAAGCATGATCTAGATTAAACTTTATTCTCCATGATTTAATGCATCATTTGATGGTTTGATGGTGTTTAAATAAGCTTACTATATGTTGTGTAAAAGCATGATACGTGGTTACTTTAAATGTCATGTGGTGATCTTGTATTTATTGCTACTTGCATGTTTTAGCTTACTACATGTTTATAAAATGGTTTGCTTATACTTGAGTGAAAAAATTGATTTTTTTTTTTAAACCTCCCAAGATTAAGCCGTAGTTGGTTCAGTAAATGAACTAACTTTGGTTTATTGTTTTACCATAATTTCTACTATAAACTTAGGGCATATAGGCTTAATGATGCTTAGATTAGTTGTTGGTTTAAGGCCATATTAATTAGATTTCAAAACTTCTCTAATTTTTTTTTTTTGATTTTGAATAGGTATAGCTTTGTGTATGAATGCCTATTTGAGATTGAAGTTCCATTAATCATGTAGCATTTGGGTACCAATGTATGAAACTTAAGGTAATTCATTATCTAGAATTAAAATAAAAAAGGCATACGAATGCCCCTTATATGGTATGTGGGTACCAATGGGTTAGACTCAAGATAGGTAGATGGCCCATCATCTAGAGTCACAAAGAAGGCATACGAATGCCCTGTATATAGGAGAGTTTGTTGTTGCATTAATCATGTATTGCTTAACAATCATCAGATTAACCTTGAAATAAGATATTAGCTCATTTTCTAAGGTTGTAAGGGTGACATACGAATATCCCTTTACTTAGGAAAAATACATAAAACAATGCATTCATGAAAATTGATCAAGGAAATGGCTTTTCAATGCTAATTTCCAATTTTTTAGATTTAACAGACCTTTTAATCAGAGGTTTCGGTAGGCCTTAGACATCATTACTAGGACATTAGCTGTCACTTTATACTCTTGCATATGGACAACTGGGTGTCCAAAAGATAGATTCCAAAGGTTGCACAAGAAGACTCACAAACATATGTGAAATCAAAAATGTACTAATCCTCTATTTTAGCTACTGTGAGCAATAATAGGCCAAGTTACAAAAATCTTTCCAACCTTCAAATGATCCTCGAAATTGTTAGGTATTTTTCCCTCAAATTACTTTAAGTTAACTTTCCAACATTCTATCTACACGAATTTTCAAGTTTGTTTAAGTTATGATTTTTTTATTACTCACTACAAAACCCCTAAATATAGCTATAAATCATATAATGTCCCATTTCTGACCCATTGATTAATTTTCTAGGAGTTTTTTAAAAATTCTCCCTTAAATTAAATTGAATTAGCTTTCTAAAGGTGTATCGCATGCGATATTTCAAGTCTGTTTGAGTGCATAGGGATTTTTCTTCTATTGCTTTGCAAATACCCTATATCCTATAGCCAAAAGTGATTAGCACAATATTTTCCTACCTTAAATAAATTTATGAGTTTTACACTATTTTAAATGAAACTTTATCAAGTTAGCTATCCAATAACATATCGTTTATGACTTTTAGAGTCTAATTAAGTTAAGATTAAATTTAGAAAGCCAACAAGTGCAAGTTGTCTCTTATTTCCATAAATAAGCAACTTTTATAATGTTCATACCTTTATTTCCCAAAGTATTCGAATATCTCAGAGTAGATGTCATTTACATCATTCTAAGAGAATTAGAAGGAATTAGAGTGCGAAGTCATAGGTTCCTAAAAGCTTATTACAAGGCTCACAATTTTTTTAATGTGATTTAAATCAAATATCTTTAAAAATTCCTTTAGATTTCAATTGTACGCTTTTCCAAATACCTTAGAAAAAGCCTTTTTCCCGCAGTAAATGATGAATTTTCAACTAGTTCTCTATTTTTTTCTACTCCCTCTTTCAAAAATATTTCACTCTTCCATTTTTCGAGCCTCATCCGATTTTATATTGAAAATTTTATGCCTTGACCACAATTTGATCTAAGCTTGTAATAAACTCTATATGGTGATTTTCTCGAGTGCCTAGAATATTTTGAGATACATACCCTCAATGTCCCTTTTTATCTACTTTTTCTGCTTTATCTTTTATGATTCAACTATTAATTACCATGATTATGTATTTGAATCCATTTTTATTAAAATAAGGTAATATTCTTGGGTTAAAGTTTTTTCTAGGCTTTTCACCAAACAAATGGCTTAAACTTCGAGAATCCCTTTAACTCAAGAATACCCTTTTAAATATCATTATAAAAAAAACTTCACGATTCACTAAATAATGAGTCATAAGAAAAAATTTTAAGGAATTATGGCTAAGTACCAAATAATCAAAATCATGAGACCTAAACTTAGGGTTATCGCAACGTACCTCGGGGTGGATCCTCGTGGATCTATGGGTGTATATGACTTAAAATATTTTCCTAACTTGGAAATATCTTCTTGACCAAGACTTTTCTTTTGTGATATGATGAGAACAAGAATGTACGGATTCTCAACTTGTGATACAGTGAAGGGGACCATAAGATGAATCGCTCATCTTATTGGTCTCGGATGACCATCATGACATGGCCAACACATGGAGTTGCTACTGCTTTGCGACGCGCGAAATCGGTAGCTTACTAGCTATGTCTTATCTCAGTTTCAATTCTTTTGATCTTAACTCATCACTATTTCGATATAACCCCCTTTTAATGCATGAATTTTATAAAAATATAAATCTAGGTTTTGTTGAAAAGATTTAATGTCATATATGCCCTGGAAAGATAAGGAATATAGAAATTTTCAATAAAAATGACCTCTGGATTTTACTTTGAAAAATGAATATTCCACTTTGGGCACTGGAGAGATACCCATGTAGAATATTACTTTAGTTTTATTTGAAATAATTGGAAAACATGAATACAAATAATCATCACAAAGAAATCATGTTAGTAAGGCAATAAATAAAGTAACATAACATGGATCATTCAATGCAATGATAAAAAAAGGGATGGACTATTGGAATTTATCTCGTAATTGGCATCGATTATCTGAGAATAATTGAATTGACAATTTTTGAGATGCATCTGCGTTTCTTGATTAAACGAGGTTTGTTTGACATATTTATGGAAGTCCGAGAAGGAGAAAAATTTAATTGTAATTGAAAGATGAGGTTGGAGTATCCCTTCAGAAAGATGGGGCAAGAGTATCCTCATGGATGATAAATAATTTTGACAAAGAAAGATTTTTAAATCTTGCCAATTTGAAAAACAGGGTTGGAGTATCCCCTCAGAAGGTCGGGGTAGGAGTATCCCTAAAAGTGACACGTCTAACACTCTTTAGAGAAGTCGAGTTGAAAAACTTAAATTGACAAAACTTTGTGATTTAGTAAACGAGTGAGCATTTTGATGACTTTTGGCAAAAGAAATTATTGTGAACGAGGATGGTAAAGATGCAAAGTATGTTTGTGCCTTGATATGAGTTTGTGGGAGGTCAAAGCATGTTCTCGAGGCTAATCGGGGTGCTATGGTGACATTTAAATGTCTCGAGATGAAACACGGAAAACAACTTAATTTTGACCACAACCAAAAATAGGGGATAGCATAGCGCTATCCCGCTTCTCGAATTTATTCTAAACTGCTTTGAAGGCTTTAGAGGGTGGACAAGACACCGTCAGAAACGTAACTCGGGGAGGGTCAATCTAAAAGTGTTCCCAATATCCCAAAAAGTCACTTTCTAGGGAAATAAATTTTCAAGTTCGGATTGATTGTGCTGCTGGTAGAGCATATAAGGGAAAAGATGTGTCAAAATATGAAAAATCACCCTAAACTTCGTAGGTATCGAAAAAGTACAAGCGATACCTTTCTGAAAAGAGAATTTCATGAATCTTTTAGGAAAAATATTTGAAAAATTTGGAAAAATCGTTTAGTGGGTCTGAATGGCCCAACTAGAATACCTGTTTGAATTCTAAAGGTTTTGGATAGTTTAGATTTGAAAAATTATAACTCTCTCATCCAGAACGACTCAGGGGTGAATAAGACATTGTTTTAAAGATAATTCGACAAACTTTGACAGAAAAATATCAAAAAATTCATGAAAACTCATTTAGGATTTTAAAGTGATTTTTCAATTTACAATAGTTGTGCTACCAGAAGGGGACAAAGCAAAGTAGGGGATATTTCTTATTTGCTTCATGTTTACAGGTCCAAACTTAAGTCATTGACATTCGAACATCCATGACTAAAGGGAAAGAGTGCCATGAGCATCACAAACTCATTTGCACAGCTCCGGAGTAGTTTGGAACAATGAACAGCTCGTTGATCACACCACTCAAGGTTTTGACTTAAAAACAAGGCACGAACATTTCGGGATGAGTGCAAGGCAATTTTTGTTGGAAAATCAAAAGATTGGAGCTCGTTTAATCAAGATTCCAGATCTGGAAAACTTAATTTTCCCTAAGATCTTTTTTATGCTAACTTTAAGGAAAACGGTAAGTTCATGCTTGTCCTCATTAGTAGAGGTTAACATGCTTGGCTTGGGGAGGTTTCAAAAATTAGTTTTTGATAGCTATCAAACAAGCATTTTGACAAAGGGAAGACAACAAACATACAAGGGGATGGAACATAACATGAATGGGGATGCTAACTTTACTAATGGTCTAGACAAAGAAAGTGTTATGCATTTTGACAAGAAAATGTTA
>JBBYHL010455098.1:4965-15513 GCA_038381835.1 Adansonia madagascariensis | reverse complement strand
TTTAAATCATTTATGTTCTTCTTTCTTTCTCTTAATTCTCTTTATATTTTGTGACATTATCTACCCAAATTCATTAATAGCTTGCAATTTTTTTAAAAAAAAAAAAAAAGATAAAAAAAGGAAAAGTTTAATCTTTCTCTTTCGTTTTACGTTATAATCATGAACAAACTAATGGCTAAAAAAGAGAATACCAGCTTATATTAATGAAACCTTGAAAAAACAAATTGAAAAAAAATCAATTTTTTTAGTTATAACACAATTAATCAGCATTCAAACAAAGTAGAACCCTTGGGATTCAAACATTAATTGATAATGGAAGCACACAACTAGAAAAAAAACCTTAGTAAGCAGACCTCTAAGAGCAATGATAAACAAAACCAAAGAAAAGAGAAACCAAGCAGACAAGAAAAAAGAGAACTAAAAAATCAGCTATTTGAAAAGAAGAAAATACACCAAGAGAAGGAAAAGTAAGAATAGCTGTTGACTTTTAGGAGAAGATGACATTTTTTTATTTAAGTTTAGAACGCTAAACAAGTAACTATCAATCTTTTGCCCAAATCTCTTATAAAATCAATTAGAAAATTAAAAGTCAAAAATGGCTTTTGTTGTGCACTCCTTAGAGAGCACATGTAGTAAGCCTATTTTTAACATATACAATTATGTAATATAATATAAAATTATTTATAATACGTAAATATATTATGAGTTATATAAATTTTTTATTAAAAAATTATCAATAAATATTACAGTTACATAATTATATTTCTATTAATAAATTATTATAATTGATAAAATAAATTTATATTACATAATTTTACTATAATTACACATATACATTACTTATTTACATAAATTATGTTAAAATATAATAAAAATTGATAATACGTAAATTTATTATATCACCATAAAACTTTTTATAAGTTACAAAATTATATTACCATTAGGTAATAAAAAGTAACATTACATAAAATATTATAGTTACATTATCTAATTACATAAGTTTACCATAATAGGTAATATAATTAAGTATATATATTTTTCTTACAATTACACTTATACATTATATAATACATAAAGTATGATAAAAGATAATAAAAGTTGTAATACATAAATTTATTACATTTACATAAAAATTTTATGAGTTACATAAATATATTAGCAAAGGTAATAGAAAATAATATTATATAAAATATAAAAGTTACAAAAATTATATTATCTATTACATAAGTTTATTATTAGATGTAATAAAAATATGTATTATGCATTTTTATTATAATTACACATATACATCCTATATTACATAAATCATTACACAACACACATTACATTATATATTACATAACCACATTACAATTTCAATAACGTTTTATAAAAAACTATAATGTTTGTATGTAATTTGATATTGTTCATATGTAATATATTATATATAAATATTATTTTCAAAGATTCTTTATAGAAATACATTAATTATAATATAAATTACATATAAACATTATTTACACTTTAATGATTTATGTAAATTATAATCTTTAGCTGTAATTCTTACCAACTAATAAAAAATTTAAATTTTATCATAAAAGTTTTTTATTAATATAAAATAATATGAACAAATATATTACTACAATAAAAAATATAAATTTTTTGACTTCTAAAATTATTAAAAATATTAATTTCATTCATATATAATATATTTAATAAAAACAAAAATAATTTTCAAAAAACAATTACTTTATTTTTCATTTTACATAAATATATTATAGTTTTGCTAATGTTTTATGTAAACTTGTAATGTTTCTATGTAATCTGATAATGATTGTACATAACGAATTACATACAAACATTACCTTCAAAGATTTCTTATATAAATACATTACACATAATACAAATTACATATAAACATTACCTTTATCCTAATGTTATGTGTAATTTTTGTAATCTCTAGTTATAATTTCTTACAAACTAATAAAAAATTTAAATTTTATCATAAAATTAATTAATAGTGTAATTATTACTAATATTAACAAATATATTATGAAAATATAAAAATATAAAAAAATTTTTGACTTCCAAATATTAGTAAAAATATTAATTTCATACATATGTAATAGATTTAATATAAAACAAAAATAATGTCTAAAACATTATGCTTTATTTTTCATTCTATATAAATATATAATAGTTTTGCTAATGTTTTATGTAAACCTGCAATGTTCGTATGTGATCTGGTAATGTTTGTATGTAAAAATTATATACAGATATTATCTTAAAAGATTCTTTACATACATAAATTACCTATAACACATATTATATATAAATATTACCTTCACTCTAATATTATGTGTAATTCTTCTAATCTTTAGCTGTAATTCTTAATCACTAATAAAAAATATATATATTTGATCATAAAAATAAATTTATTTCTTAATATAATATAATTATTACTAATGTAAACAAATAAATTATTAAAAATAAAATTACAAAAAAAAAATTCACTTAAAAAATGACCAAAAAAATAAATTTGCTACTTATAAATATATTTAATAAAAGGTAAAAAATTTGAGTAAATTATAGTTAATTAATGAATATTTTATATATATACATTACAGATTTGATAATGATTTTTTTTACGTAAAACTTGTAGTGTTTATATCTATTATGGTAATGTTTGTATAGTAATATTTGTATATAATAAATTACATACAAACATTACCTTCAAAGATTTCTTGCACAAATACATTACATATAACATAAATTGCATACAAACATTGCCTTCACCCTAATGTTATGTGTAATTTTTATAATCTTTAGTTGTAATTCTTACGAACTAATAAAAAAATTTAAATTTTATCATATTTGTTAAAATTAGTAATAAATATATTATATTAATAAAATTAAATATATGATAAAATTTAAATTTTTTATTAGTTAATAAGAATTTCAATTAAATATTACAAAAATTACACATAACATAAGGGTGAAGTTAATGTTTGTATGTAATATATGTTATAAGTAATATATGTGTGTAAAAAATCTTTGAAAGTAATGTTTGTATGTAACAATTACATACAAACATTACTGGATTTACATACAAACATTATAGATTTACATAAAAACATTACAAAATTTGTAATGTATCTATGTAAAACATTCATTTAAGAAAAACTAAACATAATTTTCTAAAATTGTTTTTTACTTTTTATTGAATATATTATAAATGTAGCAAATTAATTTTTTTTATTTTTGAAGCAAATTTTTTTTTATATTTGAGTATATTAGTAATAATTATATTATAATATATTTTTATAATAAAATATATATTTTTGATTAGTTGGTAAGAATTACAACTAAAAATTAAAAAAATTACACGTAGCATTAGAGTGAATGTAATAATTATATGTAATTTGTGTTATATATAATGTGTTTATGTAAACAATCTTTAATACAAACATTATACGTTTTACATAAAAATATTACAAAATCGGTAATGTATTATGTAAAACATTCTTTTAAAAAAATTAACTATAATTTTCTTAAAATTAATTTTTTATAAACGTATTATACATATAAGAAATTAATTTTTGTAGTAATTTTTAAAGTGAGAAAAATTTATATTTTTTATTTTGATAGTTTATTTGGGTATATTATTAATAATTATATTTTATTAATAAAAAATTAATTTTATGATAAAATATATATTTTTAATTAGTTGGTAAAATTACAACTAAAGATTATACAAATTATATATAAATATTACAATTTACATAATATTTATATGTCATTTGTGTTATATGTAATGAACTTGTGTAAGGAATCTTTAAAGGTAATGTTTGTATGTAATCTGTTACATACAAATATTAGCAGATGTAACAGATTACATACAAACATTACAAATTTAACATAAAAACATTACAATTAAGTCTATAGTTGTAGCCTTTTTAGAACTTTTCCAACTGAATTCGGCACCGTTAAAGGTAAATACAAAGCCACTTTGCGATCTACTATCATCCCAATCAGATTAGAAGCTCACATTAGTATAACCCCTTACATAGAGTTTAACCCATATACAAGAAAGATATCCTTAGTCCTTTGTAAGTATTTAAGAATATTCTTCACAACGATCCAATGATTTTCACCAGGATCAATTTGGTATTTGCTTGTGATACTTAGAGCTTATGAGGCATTTGGTCTTACGGATAGCATAGCATACATAATGGATCCAACGGTTGAGGCATATGGGATCTCATTCATCCATGTCCCTCCGTCTGATGTTTTAGGACACATCTGTTTCGAGTAATGCACACCAAGTACCATAGGCAAGTATCTTTTCTTAGGGTTCTCAATGTTAAACCTCTTTAGCACCTTACCTATATCAGTGGATTGGGATAAGCCAAGCAGTTTTTTCAATCTATCTCTATAGATTTTAATTCCTAGTATGTATGCTACTTCTCCCAAATCCTTTATTGAAAATTGTCTGGACAGTCAGACTTTAGTGGCCTGCAGCATTGGTACGTCATTGCCTATGAGCAATATGTCATCAAAGTATAACATCAAGAAAATAATAGCTTACCCATTTATCTTCTTATAGACACACGAATCATCAAGATTCTTTATAAAGCCAAATTCTTTAATTATTTTATCAAATTTGATACTCCAACACCATGAAGCTTGTTTTAGCCCATATATAGAGTTTTTCAGTCTACATACCTGATTTGAATTTAACTTGGATGTAAAACCATTAGGTTGTATTATGTACATTTTCTCTTGCAAATTCTTGTTGAGAAATGTAGTTTTACATCCATATGCCATATCTCATAACCATGATATGTAACGATAGCAAGCATGATCTGAATGGATTTTTCCATGGCAACTAGAGAAAAGGTTTCCTCATAATCAATGCTTTCTACTTGATTATAACCTTTTGCCATTAATCTTGCCTTATACGTCTGTACTTTGCCATCTACATTAGTCTTTCTCCTAAAAACCCATTTGCACCCTATAGGTTTTATCCTTTTGGGTGGATCAACCAAAGTCCATATTTGTTTAACTTTCATGCCATCCATTTCGATCTCATGGGTTCAAGCCATTTATTAGAATCAATGTTGGAAATTGCTTCCTCTAAATTGGTAGGTTTAGTGTCACATGGCAAGCCTTCTTAGTCCATGAGAAATTTGCATCTCTCTACAACTTACCGATTCTACCAGATCAACGAAGTAATTATGTCTCTTAAGCATCAGGTTGAGCATCTAATGCTTCAACTATTGGCTCAGGTTCCATAAGACTATTTGTTTATGGTTCTTTAACTTCTTCAAGGTTAATTTTATTCCCATTGGACTCTTCAAGTAGAAACTTTTTCTCTAGAAAATGTACATGTTTTGAGATAAACACCTTTTGCTTATTAGGATTATAAAAATAGTATCCAATAGTTTTTTTAAGATACCTCACAAACTTACATTTGATTGATCTTGCTCAAAGCTTATCAATTGCTGCACATTTCATATTAGCAGTGCATCCCTAAATCTTAGTGTAAGATAAGTTTACCTTTTTAACTTTTCATACTTATATGCGATTTTATCAACAGATTTGGATGAAACTTTATTTAGAAGATGAGCAATAGTTTCTAAGGCATATCCCCAAAAAGATATCAGAAGGTTTGCCTTACACATCATAGAATGAACCATGTCTAATAAAGTTTAGTTTCTCTTTTTAGATACTTCATTATGTTATGGAGTTCCGGATGGAATCCATTATGATAGAATCCCATTCTTAGTCAAATTATCTAAGAAATCATGACTTAAGCATTCTCTTCATCGATCAGATCTAAGAGCTAGAATATTTTTACCTATTCTCTTTTAATTTTTCAAAAGCTTCAGACATTGTACTTCATTAAGTACATATACTCATACCTAGAGTAATCATCGACAAAGATAATGAAGTAAGAATAACCATGTCTAGCCATTGTATTCATTGGTCCACATGCATTTGAATGTACAAGGCCATGTGGACTTGAATGTACAAGGCCCAATAAATCACTAGCCCTTTCAGTTTTAGAAGTGAAAGACAACTTGTTCATCTTACTAATGAGACAACATTCATATGTTCTATATGATTCATAATCAAATGGTTCTAGATGCCTTTGTTTGTTAACTTGGCTATCTGAGTCTCATTGATACAACTAAGTCTACAATGCCAGATATAAGTTTTACTTGAGTCATTACTCTTTGCTTTCTTCAAATCCATATTGAGTAAAGGCATATCTGGATCCAATACATATAACCCTTTCTGTAATGAGGCCGATCCATAGACCATATCATTTAGGATGATTGAACAACTTTTGCTTTTCATCTTAACTCAAAATTATCATTCTCAGTTAGGTATGAAACTAAAATCATGTTTTCGGATAATCTTAAGACATAGACATGTTTTTAGTTTCACAGTTATGCTTATAGGCAATAGTAAGTTACAAGTTATAATGCTAGTGGCCTTAACTTTTGATTCGTTACCTATTCTCATAATTACCTCATTAGAGCCTAATTTTTTACTATTCTTAACAAGCATATGTCATTACATAAGTGAGATCCACATCCTGAATCTATTATCCAAGAGGTAGTATTAATAGTATAATAGTTTAACTTAATCATGTGAAGGTCAGCTACTTTCCTTTTATTGAGAACAGTTATTTATTTCACATACTAGTCTAAACAATTTGGGCTTATGGCATCAACCATGCCTCATAGCTGTAGACACCTAGTTTCATCCGAGTCTCTTTTTTAATATTCTTAAATATCCAAAATTGAGAATTTAATAGCCACCCTGGTCGAGAGTGACCTTTTTCATATTGATTAGACATTTTCACAATTTTTTCAGTTATATCTAAATGGCCACATATGAATGTGATAAAAAAAATGCAATATTCGAGGGCTGATCTCGGATAAAAAGATAAATATGAAGGTAAAAAATCTAGTTTTTAAATTTATTCTTTTAAAAATTTGAAATTTATTTTTGTAGTTTATATCATGGCCAAATTTTTTATTTTTAGTAATTTTTTTAGACCTTTTCATGAATTTTGGGAATTGATTGTTGTATATTTTTATCTATACTTAGTAGTATTAGTATCAAAAAATTGGTTTTTAACTTTACTCTTTTGAAACTTTGGAATCCATTTTTGTAGATAATGCCATAACCAAATTTTGTATTTTTAAGAATTTTTTGAGATTTTTTTGTAAAATTTGAAAAGTTGACCCTTTTATATTTTTACTGATACCTGTGTAGTACTTATGTTGATCCTTATCTTGAAAAATCTAAAATATTCAAGAAAAATTTTATATTAGTATTTACACCATGAGATATCAAATTAAAGGTAAGTTACAGATAAATTTTGATTCAAATTTAATTCATTTAATTTGTACATGTAAATTAAAATATTTTTATACACAATTATTTGTGATTTGCTATTTTAAATTACACGTACTGCTAAGTAATAACAAACCCTTTGATACATTACCAAATTAAACTATTTAATTTTATATATTTATTTTCATTTTAATTGATTTGATTTATTTAATATTTTATTAATTTTATTTAACAACCAATGTGGCCTTCATGTAAATTAGTTTATGTTTAATGTGATTTAATTAATTAATTAATTATTTATTTTATTAATTTCATTTAGCCACTAAGATGGCCTTCGTGTAAATTGGTTTATGGCCAAATTAATGAACAGATGGATTTCATACTTTATAACGTGGACTGCTAATAAGCTAGGTGTCAACAACATGGTTAATACATGTTAAGAAATTAATGAAAAGAATAATAATAAGAAGAAAAACTGGAGTTTTGGCCCCCCTAAAAAAAAGAAAAAGTAGTTTCTGGGAAAGTTCTCAAAGCTTTCGTTTTTCATTTTTCAATTGCTATTATCTTAATTCCATCTTTTTTAGCAACTGCATGAAAAGAAAGAAAAGAAAACAACAATACTTGGATTGATAGTTGCTAAGGTATTTTCACCCTTTTTATTCCCACTTTGATTTTTATTTTGATTCTTTTTCTTATTGCGATCTTCATAATAGTTTGAGCTAATGGCATAAATACCAATTTTGGAAGCCAATCTTTGAAGCAATGATCCAATTTTCATAATTTCTTTATTAGTCTAGCTTAAATTCATGTTAAATTGATTTTAATTGTTGATTTCATTGTGAATATAATTCTTGAATCATAAATTTGGATTTCAAGATATGAAATTTTTGAACATGGTCATGCATGAATTGATTTTGTTATGTATATATTTTTTGAGATGATTTATGGTTTGGCCAAAACTTAAAGAAAATTCTTATAATTTTACCTTTATTTGTTTTAAGATCGTTTTAAGTTGATTTAGTGTTAATATAACTTTTAGAGATTAAATTATAATTTCCTAATTTTTTATGCCTATATAGGAATGCTTTTATCTTGACAAAATGATAAAGGTGCAATTTTGTAAAGTTTTAGATTTTATGGGTCTTTTTGTAATTTAAAAAGCTTAGGGACTAATTTGTAAAATGTGAAAAAAATTGGTTGAAGGCCATAGGTATTTGGACAAATTATTCTTGTGATTTTTGTGTGATTTCTAAAATTTTTGGGATGTGTTTGATGATTATTTATGATTTTTCATTATATAGGGACTAAATAGAAAAATAGAAAACTTTTGAGTTCATTAGGAGAAATCATTCATTTAGGGTTATTTTGATCATTTTGAAATATTTTTGACATTCCTTCAGTCTTTTAGAGGGGTGTAAAAAATATTAAAACTTTTCGTATTCTTTCGATTTTTTGTTAGGGTACGAAATGCAATTTTGAAAAGTTTAAGGGCTTAATTTTAATTTTTGCATTCCAAGTCAATTTTAATATTTTAATTTTGCCATTTAGGGTGAAATGATTATTTTTTATCACATAAATGTCTATTAGGATATTGAGATACTTTTATATTAAAGGTATACACTAGAGGCATTTTGGTAATTTTTCTTAGAATGAGTCTTTTATGCTAATAAATGTACATTTAGGACAGGTTCACCCATTTATGATCATTTTAGAGTCCTTAGAATTACCGGAATACTTTCATGTCAAAGGTATATTTTAGGGGTATTTTGGTAATTTCTTTTAAAACTAAGTCCGATATAGTCATCAGGATGCTTTTATGCCAAAGGTGCATATTTACGATAGGTTCACCCTTTTACAATCATTTTAGAGTCTTTAAGATTACCGGGATACTTTCATGTCGAAGTGTATCTAAGGGCGTTTTTTGTAATTTTACATTAGAAACAAGTCCTATGTGATTATCAAGATACTTTCATGCTAAAAGTACACATTAGGGATAGGTTCATCATGTTAGACCATTTTCGAGCCTTAGAATACCCTATTAATATTTTCAATAAATATAAAATCAATTTTTTTAAAAAAATTAAAGTGATTTCTTCAAATTAAAATAATGCGTAGAATTTCTCCCAGTATATGATAGGGTTTAATCTATTGTTTTAATAAGGAGATATCCTTTTCAAATAGAAAGTTGACATTTTTCAATATTCATAAAAACATAAACCTTTTTTGTATTCCACTAATTTTTTAGTGGGGTACAAAAGATATTTTTATTTTTTTAAAGAAACTTTTTATATTCTACCAGCTTTCTAGCTAGGTATGAAAGAGAATGATAAAAACTTTTGTGTTCTTCTAGTTATTCAGAAAGGTGGGGAAGATAATTTTATTTTCAAAAATATTAAAAACTTGATTTTCTTACACAAAATGATAAACTTGTTTTATAAAATATTATACATGGGAATTATAATTAAATATTAAATATTGAAATTGAATAAAAATCAAAATTTATGTTAACACATGATTAATAAGGTATCGACTGCTGGGCATCATGAGAAGGTTGATCCTTACTTATGATTGTAATCTATTCCCGGACCCTTTCATATGATCTTTGATATTTACACAGATCTTGGAGTTTGTTTTTAATGTTTTCATAACTCTCAAAATACAAACTCTGGTAGTTGACCAATCTCTCTTAGCCAAAGTAAAGTGGCAACTCCAAAATAAATGGTCGTTTCATAATGGCTATTTAGATTTAAGCCGAGTGAGCGATTCATCTTGACAACTCGGTCCCTAGACATGAAGAAAAAGAATGATAAGAAAAATAATAATGATGTGGCCCTTAAAATAAATGAAAAATAATGATATATATAGGAATAAGGGTATATTCACCATTTTAAGTTGGGCTAGTTGTTCGTATCCAGGCCACATTGCGATAGCAATGCAATTAATAGAAATACCACTATTAACAACCTAGTATAAAACAAGTATCAATTAGTTATTCATGTATTAAACCAACAATGATAAGGTATTAAATCTTTATAGGTCCTCCTAATAATTTTTTTTATAATAATAGACCTCGCTATCATTTGAAAATCTCTTCAAGGTATTTCTAGTGGGCTGGGATCTCTTTCAACATGTTGCAACTTTGAGCGACTCAACAAATTACAATGATACTGGTTAGGTAGGTAACATAGCTTACCAATT
>JBBYHL010455059.1:4085-14329 GCA_038381835.1 Adansonia madagascariensis | reverse complement strand
AATACATAGGATAGGAATGATAGAAAGAGGGACTAACTCTTCCTTCTGGGTTCCTTTTCATTCTCTCAAGAACCCTTTCAAAAGCAGGCTTCCCGGTTGTCTCTCCAAGAGCTGCGATTAAATCTGCCCTTCGTGGATCGAGCAACGCACCCACCGCTGAACCTACTGCAACCGCCGCCTGCTGCCATGGACTCAGCTTAATTCGAACCCTTTCTATCATTTCTAAAACTAAAAAATTAAGGAAAAAAAAAAGTGAATGAGTTGCCAAGAGTTTTGAATTAAGAGCGTTGAAGAGCTTAGGGTTTCGAAATTGGGACAAGAGAGAAAGAAAGAGGAAGAAATATAAATAAATAAAACTCCTAAAAATAGGAAATTAACGTTTTCTCATATTATAAAAAGCAATGCCAATTACTATATCTTAAGGGCTTTTGATTTCTAGTAATTTTGTAAATTATTTTAAATTATTTTCCTTTTTTTTTTTTGTAAAATGAGTAGAAATAAAAATTTTTATGTATCCAATATCTTGAATAAAAGTATATCTATGAAAAAAATATATATATATATATATATTTTCTAAAACTAATTAGAAATTTTGGTAATACATAATTGCAAATAATACAAAAATATGTAATTCAACAATTTTATTTAAAAATAATTAGTTGGACCGTTCTTTATAATTTTACATACTGAAACGTATAAATGTATTCATTTACTCCTATCTTATTTTAAGATCTTTTAAGTTAACTTCACATGCTTAAACCTTCGAGCAAAGGTTTTTTTTTTTTTAATATAGTTTTAAATAATGTTAAAAAAATGAAAAATGAAATCTCAATTAGATCGGTCAATTTGATATATTTATATTTTTTATATAAATATTAATTTATTTTAAAATAAATATTTAAGTTAATAACATAATCTTTAAATATAAGACTAAAAGATTAAAATTCAAATCTTGTAAATTATAAATAATTTTTTTAAAAAACAATATATGTATATAACTGGCTTTTAACCGATTCGATTATAATCCAATTCTTATATAATTATCAAACCGAATGGGCCACTGGTTTCACTTATAATCTAATTCTTATATAACGTATAGATCATCAGTTTTCAAGTTTAACCGGTCCAACTTACCAATCCAAATGTCGGTATTGGACACTCCTAGATCCAAACCAAACTATCCTTAAAGAATAGAGAGATAAGGTAAAATGAAGAACAATGAATAAGAAATATAACATTGTTTTTTCAGAGTAACTGGGCTCTTCAACAGATGTTTCTGCATCTTAATCTGGGGACTCTTGATTGAATAAACCAAATAACAACTACACACCCAAAAAAAAAAAAAATTGTATATCACACAACATGCGTCGTCAGCAAGTTTCCATTGCTTTACATTCAAAGAACGAAAAACAGCATCACCCAGAATCTATGGCTTCCCCAAGAATTCAACAAACAAAACATTCCCATTATCAGAGATGTATGAAGAACACAAATCTCATTTACTACCTCCAGGTTCGCCACCAAAAAGGTAGCTCAGAGAAGATCCACCTCCAGGGGCAGCATGAACCTTTGTGGAAGGTCGATCCTGCATCCGAGGCAAAAAAAATTAACAGAGGCGCAATGACACAAGCTATTATCAGAGTTCAATAACCGTCCTGTAAACTTAATTTCAGATGCATAGCTACAAAAAGGGTAGTAACTTCTTCATTTAAACAGCAAAATCAAATTATAAACACCAGCGAAGAAGCAAGTGTTTATCTTACCATAAGTTTACATGCATAATATTATAGTGCTTTGAAGAAGCTTCTAACGTTACGCCAACTTTTAATTTTTCTTAAAGTACCCGTATCCGACACATTTTCAGATATGAGTATGAGAATATGACCCTCCAAGGACACTGAAAATACATGGAAAACCTTTAAAAAATTAAACAAACCTGTGTCGGACACATACCCGTATCCGACACTCACACTTAAGTACAAGTAACATAGTCCAACATACACTGGAATGACATCCTCCCTGTATACGCAATTATCTATTTTCCGCACCAGTTCCCTTGGAAAACAGTTAATACTACAAAGTTGTTAAGTCATTTATCACTAGGGTCGAGGAAGGAGAGATGGACAACATTATAGACTTCAGCTATCTTCTAAAAGTAATTAATGAAAAATGTACAAATAAAAAAAAGTTTAAAATTTTCCTAGATGTGTTAATCCCGAACAAGAATTAAACTATAAAAGGATTCAAAGCTTCCAACGTAATTCTGGGAACCTCAATACACGTAACCTAAAGATGCAGCCAGGCATGACAACTAATAGTTTCTCCGTAATGAGATTCAACTTTCTAACAAGTATAAATCATATTTTCAAGGCATTTGTCAAAAGTAAATAATTAGCTCTTTCTGAACTATCCAGACATCTATTATGCATCCATGTCTTAGCCATGTTTCCTATTGTTCACATGAAAGATTAATGGCAAAAAGAAAATGCCAAGAACTTAAACAAAGTATAACTACTTAAAACACCGAAAAGGCAAGCCTTCAAGTATCATACAATGTTAAGGACTCGTAAAGCAATCATTAAAGGGTTTATACCGTAATGAAATTGCCAGTGTTCTGACCATCAGCACGCAGATAATTGTTCGAAGAGGTACTGTTAATACCAGCAGGAATTTGCTTGGTAGCATCTACCAGAGGAGCAGGATCAGGCTTCGAGACAGCTGGTGCTTCGGTTGGAGCAGCTTGGGAATTGTTTGTGGCCGGTTTTGGAGCTTCTCCACTTCCAAACAGATAACCCAATGAGCTCTGCCCACCACCACTGCTAACTCCACGGCCCATCTTTTCCAACTTACAAGGAAATGACGTTAAAAACCTATCATGCAGGGATGGAGGAAACAAAATAACATAAAGTAAGAGTCTACAATCCAATTCTAAAAAGTTGGAATGGATGGGGGCAAAGGGAGATGGAATGAATATAAATCAATTGACATTAACCATTAAAGGCCGTTTTAAACTACACTGTTCAGTACAAGCAGAAGATAGGAAGCATAACAAGCATATTGAAAGAACTTCCATCACAATTCTTTATAAAGAATAATTTCACCAATGTTATTTCTAGACTTCACAGACCCTTTCACTTCTTGAAATGCAGTCGCAGGCTTGAATACCACTTTAAAATAAGATTCTTTCTATCCAAATAAGACTCAATGAAATGCCCCAATGCTAGCCGTAAAAGATAACATTACACATTACAAGGTCCTATAAACATTTGTTCCATTATATCACACTGGTTTTTGTTTTTAAATCGTCTCCTTTTCCTTCTCATAGCTTGACTTCAATTATAGGACATATTCTTCACTCAAAATCAAGAAAATTGAGTACTCAATAGCAGAAATTACATCATAGCTACTGTAAAAGCATTTCAATAAACCTTATTACTCTAACAAAGTTAAAAACTAAAACATCGTTTGCATTTTAGAGGCAAGTTAGTAGAAACAGAAGATAGAGTTACCTTTCTTTATAAGTCACTAGGAAAACACGACCCGTATTCCCAATGCTGAATGAAACTTAAAGGACTATCATGTACTTACAGAAGCAAATCAAATAAAAGTATAAAACCCCTTTGAAAACGAAAGGAAGAAAATAAAGAAGTTTCTGCATAACTCATTCAATCCTCATATTTGTTCCAAAATTTTCTAACTTTCACTATTGAATGTCATTTACATTTCAACAACAGCAAGGAAGAATTATCTTCTCTAATCATAAACCAAAATTACTCTCTAAAGAGCATATAAATCATAATTTCACAGAATTTCCCATATAATAAAAATGAAAGGAAAGGAAAGGAAAAAGCCAATAATTTCTAATACATTAAACCAAATTATATGATTACAGATATCTACACGGTCAACAATTCAGCACAATCAAAAACCATTGATTCTCTACTTCACATCCAAAAAAACTAACATTGAACAAATATATTGAAACAAAAAAAAAAGAGTAGCCAAATTGAAAATCATCAAATCAGATACAGTAAATAAAATGATTAGAATTAAGAAATTGACGACTGAACTCAGTGAAAGAAACACTAAACCTTTGAAATGCAAGGAAGAAGAAGAGAAAGAGGAAGAGGGGATCTAGGGTTAGGATTTTGGAATTACCTGAAATTGTTTTGAGATCGGATCTGGACAACGAGAGAAATTGGAGGAGCAGTGAAGAGAGTAATAGCCGCAGCCTACTGAAAAAGCAAGTGAAACGAGGCGTTTCTTCATATATAGAAGGATTGAAAATAGATCTCCATAGCCCAGCTAGACTCGAAAGCCCATTTCATTATTTATGGCCGTTTAAATATTTTGAATTTTTTTTTTGTTTGAATTAAGATGTAGCGGTCTAAATTTATTTCACTATTTACAATATTATTCATTCATTAAATAATGATTAAAATTTAATTTAATATAAATCGAATAATCTATCGGATCAAGATAGCAACCTTAATATTAGGATAATAATGGATTAGATATCTGTAATTTTTGTAATATCTAAATTCGAATTTGCAAAACTGTTTTAATTTGAATCCGCATTAAATTTGCATATTACTATCCAAATCTAAATTTGAATTAAATACTATTATCCGTCAGATATCCGAATTGAAAAAAAATTTGAATTCAATATGACAATGTTCGATTCTTACATGAAACATAAATTTTTAATATTTTACAAAAGTTTATTTAATAGCAGATTCGAGTATCCATAACCATTATCCTTAAGTGCATTGCAGATTTTGATAGTGGATATTTGAGTGTCCATATCCATATCTACTATGGATAGTAATTATAATATCCAAATCTTACATGAAGCATAAATTTTTAACATTTTAGGAAAGTGGATTTCAGTAGCGGATTATAGTATGTATATTTGTTATCTGCATATGTAATGTAGATTTGGACAATGAATATCCGAAAGTTCATATCCACATTCGTTGTAGATAGTAATTATAATATCCAAATCTAAATATTATTCGAATCTAAAAATAAAATTAAATAATTACAAATATTCAAATACGCATTATCTATTGCCCTATGCCCTATCTTTAACATGTCTATTTTGAAAGCTCCCTTGTCATTAGGTATTAGTCGTTGGTCGTGGATTTATAGTTAGCTGGTAGGCTCTGGTTTAGAGTTCAATTATGGCACCAATAAGGAAGCCTAAACTCTTGATTTTTGCTGTAAAATTTAGTTATAATTATCATATAATTGACCCAATTACATAGATGGCCAAAGTTGTGGAGATATCATTTTGTTTTGCCTTAAAGAATGAACGATGTCTAAGTTGGTTTATGTTCCTGGTAAAAATGGTTTTTAATATGGGAGTCCTTATTTTATCTTAGTTACTTTCTAATTTCTAACGAAATAAAATAATGAGTTGATTATTCACACGCTCCTTATCATTGATTATGTTACTTAAATTCTAGATATGATATTAAATACGAGTATGTGTCAAATGTTGTATAAGAAATATTACATGTTAAGGTAAAATGCAAAGTCCGTATAACATAATTTTGGATGACATTGTTTCTTGTAAAAATGATTTTTAATTTGCTTGTACTCTAACTTCTAACGAAATAAAGTTCATCAATTACATCATTACATGCCCCTTACTGCTAACTATGTTAGCTGAAGTTGGGATATAATATCAGATATGAGGATGTGTCAAAGTGTCAATTCTCATAACATAGTAAAATGAATAAGAAATGTCGGATATTAGGGAAAACAAAAAGTCGGTGTAATAGAATTTAGGACATTGCAAATAAGAATACAATTACAGCATATGCATGCGCATGATTATTAATAATTTAATGATGGGTTATTTTTAATCTTGCATGCAAAGCTCTGGCTATAAGCTTAAAATAATTAAAACATGATTATTAAGATACAAAAATTTATATAAATATAAAATATCTTAAATATGATTATAACACAGTTAAAATACATAAATATGATATAATTACATAAATTATTAAATTTAATTACGAGCTTGCTTTGTTGGAATCTGAGCTATTTCTATAAGTATCTTGTGCAACCCTTGAGGCCTTGAGAAAAATGGGGCATGATCGGAACCCTTGAGCTGAGAAACTTGTTCTAGTGGATTGGATTTAATCATGGCTTCCTGCAAAGCGACGGTAATGGCACAATCTTCTAGGGTTTTTACATAGAAACGTCGGATGTATCCATAGTTCATATCAGAAAGACAAAGCTTCTCCAAAACTGGAGCGAAAGGAATTGGTCGCATTGATACCGATGCCAGCGCAATATCCTGGAAGAAAATGATAGCCTCAATTATCCAGATTCAGAAATGACGCCGGATATAAATACGTTTCCAACAATGATATTTGAAGGATCATATTTTCATTCTTATAATGAACACTCATATTGAATTTGAATATTTTAAAAAAAATGAAAAATCTGAGAAAAATACCTTCGTGGAACTTTGATTGAAGAACAAGTCTCCCAATAATGTTTTGTCGAGATCAACAGCAGTTGGAGGGTTGTTATTACCATTGGCATACAAAAATATCTGAGCCTGTCGCATTGGATCATTTGAATCCGTCTGGTATATAAGCCAAGTATTAGATTACATTTGCAAAGCAGTTCAGTGATCTCACTGTTAATTATTTTTGAAATATTCATCATTTGATACATATTTCGACATAAGTACGAAAATATATGAAAAAATTTAAACATGTCAATGTCAGATATATATTGATATCCGAAACACACCTAAATTCGAGTAACATAGATACCGATCGTTCACTCGACAGCTAGCTGATATAGCTATAGATAGATCAATGCATTGTAATAAATTTTATGATTGTCTAATAACTTATCTGATTCTGGTACTGATTTCAAAGTGTAAAGTTGCAGAAATCAAACCTGTTGGGAGAACATATCCAGGGTACTTTGGCCACTAATCAACATTGGTGCAGCTATGAAAACAGCCTTTGCAATTTTATACGGATATAACTCCATCACAAAAGAGATACAAGCACCGCCAAAATCATGTCCAACTAAAATCACCTGCAGTTTCAATAACCAAGGAACCAAATTCTCATGTGATGAATCAACCATATATCACTCTGCTAGCTGCTGCTGTTAAGTTACTCGAACTCAGATGCAAGTGTTGAACATAGGTATGTATATGATATGGGTATATTCAATTTTTTTAAATTTTTTCATGTATTTGAAAGGTCTTAGAAGGGCCATATCTACGTACCCCATGTACAAATTTGTGTCGAATATAGGTGCTGTAAGAAAAATGAAGAGTTGGAGCAACATAGGTTGTCGTTGCCATCTAAGTTACTTGGATGTAGGTGCAAGTGTCTAACACGAATATGTACCCGACACAAGTATATTTATTTTTTTTCTATTTTTTTCATATATTTGGTGGATCTTAGAAGGATAAAATGCATCAAAATAGATACTTAAAAAAATAAAAGAGTCAAAGCAACATAGGCTATCGCTATTGGTGCATAATCTTGTCTTGAATTAACTTTGAAATATGAAATCTATCACCAACCTTGTTCCCATCTTTAAGCTTATCAAAGATATCAGTGAGTGGTTTTACATATTGTGCCAAAGAAGTGATGTTTTTGGTATCAAAAGAACTAACTCCAGAACCAGTTAAGTCAACAGCATCAACTTTAAATCCACTTTCCTTCAAAAGTGTCATTGTTTTATACCAACACCAAGCACCAAATCCACCTCCATGTACAAGCACAAAATGGTTGGTTTCAACATCTTCCATCTTCACCACCTGGACAAAGAATTTTCATTAAACTAGCTAGCTAAGTTTCATTATATATATATATATAGATATATATGTCACTTTATTTAAATTTATATATAATAAAATGAGACATTCTATTCTGCCAACAGCTAGGGTTTGCAATGGGGTCAGACGGGTTGATTTTTTCTTGTCTCGACTAAACCTCAAAATTTTTAATAAAAAATCGATCCATTTCACTTCCAAATAGGGTTTAAGAAAAATTTCTCAGATTTGGGTCAAAACCTGAGTTCGGATTATTTTATCAATCCTTATCAATCCTATCAAATCTTAATTCTGATAACTAAAATTCAATCCCGATGACCTAATATATATATATAGAGAGAGAGAGAGAAAGAGAGAAATTATGTTCAATGAATTTATTATATGCTTAAGGTGACTTGGTTTTGGAAGCCATTTCATGGAATAATATATATATATATATATATAATCCATGAATCAGGCCTTATTTTGTTGAACTTTTCAGTTTTCAACCATCTGAAAATTCAAAGACGAAAAAGAAATGTGGATTAGACGTGCTTCAAACTTTGAATGATGATGAGCTCATGGATTAATCTTATAACACTATTATTGAACAAAATAGATAATTTCCCATCAGTACAATTTCTATAATACTGATATCAGGTTACTACTGGAACAGGTTGATTATATAATGTCAAGAATCCACAATCTTACCAATTTAGTTAACTGCTATATGGCTATTTCTATTCAAACTTAATCCAATTAGACTACCTAATCAATTTTTATAATTTGATTTTAATTTTAATAATTCCTATTTTATCCTAAACTATAACTTTTATAAAAAAATACAAACTAAATATTACTTCTATGATTTATAACCATGAAACAATATATATATATATATATATTCATAAAAAATTAAATTTGATAATCTTGGATATGATAATAAATGGCATGTGCATTATTGTATTAGGCACGGCATGAAAAAATAATGTAAAAATAATATGAATATATGAATGTGTCAAAAAATTTTTAAGTTAAATTATTAAAGTATCAAAATTTATATAAAAAAATATAATAATTATGACATGAAAATTGAAAATCAATGAGAATACAATAAATACATGGATTATGAGCTTTACACGAAATAAAAGATTAAAATCTAAGTAATCAAAGTTTTTTTCAATATGATTGAAGTCAAACCTGCTGGCTGTTAACCAGTTGTTGAGGCTTTATCTCAGGATCGGATAGTGAACGTTGCCTTGTGCTTGAACTCCTCGGGAAACCACCTTGTTTCTTGGAACCCGATGAGGAGGATGATGATGAGGGATGAACAACTGAAGTTGATCGGACAAAAGGAAGAGAATCATTTCTCTGATGATGTCGAAACAACAAAGCAGCTGCAATTGCATGTTGTTGGATAATGGAAGATTCATGATCATCAAGGTCAAGACTCCCTACTGATCCCCTCTTGTCGGCCTCCTTCTTCTTCTTCTTCGAAGACAATGAAGATAACAACCTCGGCCTTCCATTGAAGAACGAAGTAACGGAGGAAGAAGACGAAGACGTCGAGGAGGGTAAAGTTAGAGGGCGTGGCGGTGGAAACTCCCTGCTTGAAGCTCCCTTCGACGACGTGTTTTCATCGTCATGAGAGATACAACCGAACCCATTTCCCATATCAAAATTTCTTCCGAAAATCTTTTATATAATCTACTTTCTGTTATTGTTCTTCAGAATCCAATAAAAGATGAGACAGAAGCTTGAAAGCTGTACCATTTATTAATGGGACAAATGGCTCAAAGAGTTATATTAATTGGTTTAATTGTCATTTTGAATTTCCCTGACACACACACACACACACATATATATATATATATATATATTCATATGCATAAAATCAAAACAAGGATTTACTTGGTCCACGACAGCGAATAATATGATGTTGAATATGTTAGATGAAGGTACATTTATTTCGTCTAAAATTATTTTCAGAAAAATAAACTTTTTTTTATAAAGTTAAAATTTTTATTGTTTATTCTCTGTAAGATATTTATAATTGTTTGATTGGTTTTTCAGAAAAAGATGCATTGATATTAGAACAAAATGGATCTCTCCCTAAAGGATTGGTTTTTTTTTTTTTCTTCAGCTTTTATTTTTAGGAATTCATTTTTATCGTATTTATTTACGATCGAATTATAATTTAAAAAAATTAAATTTTTTTTTGTTTCAGTTTGAATCGATTTGAAAGACTATTTTACTATTGATTATATTATTAAAATATTATTTTTATATAAATATTTATATATTTTATAATTAAATTTAAATAAAAATATTATTTTTAATATTAAATAATAATTTAAATTAAATTAATTTAAATTTTAAAAAAATTTAACTAAAATCTTTGGATAAGTCTAATTCTTGTACATAAAAAATTGATTTTCTTTTA
>JBBYHL010455038.1:1561-12756 GCA_038381835.1 Adansonia madagascariensis | reverse complement strand
AAAATTTATATGAATAAATAAATATGTGAAAAAAAGATTATAACATATAAAAATATTATAAATATGATACGAATACATAAATTATCATATCTATTATAATTTTTTTATTTATTTCTCCGTTTACAAACTACAACCTAAAAAAACTATATACATATATATATATATATATATATGTACAGACAGCCAGACAGGCCATTATTAATGGGCTATTTACCAAATAATGGTGACAAAAAAGTTCAGCCGAAGTTGGGAACAAAAAGTCTTGGTCCTGGTTCATAAAACATGGGTTTCTTCATCTTTACATGTACTATTTTTACATGAAATTCAGCTTAAAATTATTAAAAGATTTATCCCGAACGTTATCCTACACAGTTTTTGGAAAAAAGTTGAGAAGTGTGGCCCTTTGATCTCAGTAAAAGCTCAAACATCCCAATCATTATTTGTAGTCACTCTATCATCCATGACGTTTCAGTCCTAATCTTTTAAGATGGGATATGGTTTTAAAAAATTATTCTTTAAATCAGTGTTTAACTCGGTTCATGCGATTACTTTTTAAAAATGATATTCAGAAAGTTAAAATTTTAAATTTTAATATTTGTAATTCATTTACTTATTTTCATGCTGTGGTGTTCTTTTTTTTTTTTTAAAGAAATATCCCTTTAATCTCATTAAAGGCTTGAACATTTCGATAAAATAAAATTTTTAACATGATGTTTAACTTGATTTATATAATCACATTTTAAAAGTAGCATTTATATCTGAAATTCGAATCCTAACATATACAATCATTCCCCGATCGTTGGACTACCATGTTCTCTATAAAACATATATATACACACAAACACACACACACATACATACATGATTTCTTCCACTGTTGCTAAACTTTATGAGCATGCCAAGCTTTGTTAATACTTTATCTCATGGTTTCAGATATTGTTGCTATAAACATCAACAAAAACTCTCCGCCTCAATTTGGAATCATCATTGTAATAATAGGTGAGCAAAGTGTTAACCTGGAATCATTCCTTTGGATTTCCTGCCTTCAGGGTTTTTGACTAAAGCATGATTTTGAGCAATAAAATGATGACAATTATGAACCTTTTGGAGGTTCAATTACAGATAAGTTGAAAATAAAAAATGTGGTATCAGTCTCAGTTTCAAGAAATCTTTTTCCAATACTTCAGGTACTTTACATCATCTGTATCTTGATATCGTCTTCAATTCAAATCAAAATTCCTTTTTTTCTTGGTTGGGGGGGGGGGGGAGGATAAGCAATTCAAATCAAAATTCATTTCAGGTAAATCCATCAGTCAAAAATGAGAGAAAATGTGAAGAAATTTTGAGTTGGAGACAAATGGAAATGGAAAAATCTGATGAATGTTCAAAATTGAGTTAAAAGGGCAGACAGTTAGGCCCACCTCTGCTACTTGAGACATCAATGCCTTGTGGAGAATACCATCAATCTCTCCTATTGAATGTTGTTACACAAATTTTTATTTTTTCTAAAACAGTTATATTTAATATTTATATTCGATATATATTTAATTATAAAAATATAAATAAATATATAATTTTTTAAATATATAAAAAAATTTTAAAAATAAATATATATTAATATTAAATATATACTCGTATCTAATTAGTTCGCGTACGCTTAACGTAGATATTGGCTAAAACAAAACAAAAAATGTGACGGTGCCTGAAAACATTATAGGGCTGAGGCTTTCAGACAAAGACCCCCTAATATGACTAGCAGTAGTCAACATTTGCAGACCATACAGGACACTGGCTAAAGTCTTCAAAAGAGTGGACCCCATCAAGAATCTAACAGCAAAAAACATGCAAAGGCAGCACTGAATTTCAATGTTGGATTTCTGCAATTTATAAAACTTGGGTTATCATCCACCATGTGACATTGTCAGCTCTCAGCTTGCTGTTTCCGGAGCCAACGTTTTATACCTGATCTTAGATGTATCCTTCTGTAACTACAATATAATGTATATTTGCAAAAATGTGTTGATAAACTTCTTAACTGATATTTTACCTTTGTTTTACTTTATCAATCGGTTTCTGACTTTTGAGTGGGAATTTTTTTTGTCCAATAAAGGGGCTTATTAACATAGTCTTGGTTGAGATGGGCATTGTAAGTGATGTTTAGGGGGCCTGGAAACAAATTCATCATGGGTGCTTTATAATCAATAAAACATGTTGCCTGGTGATAGCAGGTGCCTAAGGTGCAGAAAATTGCAGCCTGCAGGGCACGTATACGAAATGGCTGACGTGATGCATCATCTCTGCCAAGTTTCTTTAAATCAGCATCAATCTATGACCCACCATTTCTTTGGAGATGATTTTTTTCATTCTAATTCTAATTTAAAAAATTTCATCAATTAATTTAAATTTAAATTTAATTTAATTTAATTTGATAAAAAATTAATTTAAATTAAATTAATTTAAATTTAAAATAACTTTAAAATTTTAAAATCTAAATTAACGTCGTCAAAAATCAATCCAACCGGACCAAGTGATAGGTCTGCCTTGGACTGAGAAGTGAGAACCCACCATTTCCGTATTAGTGACCTCAGCCATGCCTTTGCCTTTTTCCTTCTATCTTTTTTCACCCTACAATCTCAATATCAGTATAAGGGAACTGTAAAAGTTGCAGGGGGCCAACCTCCATTGGAGTCTACTTTGTTTTTTCAACTCTGTGATAAACCAAGTACAGAAATGTGTGCACCTTCTAGTGAAATCTATAATCATTCTGATGATAGAAGAAGAAGCTGACCATGCTTCATTTTCATTTTTTAAAAAACATGGTGATGGAAACTTTGGAAAGAAAAAAAAAAAAACTCAGAATTCAAAAACAAAGGAAAGGGTACCCTACATTTACTGGTGCACTCAAAAATTGCTCAGAACTGAGCCCTTTTAGAAATGCAGATAGTGGGTCATGAGTCATGACATCCATTTTTGCAGCATTTGCTATTAACAAATTTCAATGGGTGAATATGTTTGTGAATGTTATTAGAAAGAGATTATTAGTTATCTACTTAGTGCTAAACCATCTAAATACTCCATTGGGACCTGCAAGCAATAAAAAGAGATGCCGATTGTCTAATTTAATAATTCGTATATTCATATTATATTCATATATTTTATTATATTATTATCGTGTTCTAAATATTTTATATTTATAAAAACTTTAATACGTTAATAATTCATATTATATAAATTTTAAAACGTATTAATATTGTGCCTGCACAGGTCTACCTTCAGCTAGATCAAGAAAAAGTGTTTTCAAAAGAGCTGGAAATGTGATGTCTAGGGTTTTGCACTTTATGGTACAATAAAATCAATTACAGGGAGGGGGGGCAGCAAAGCCTGATCAACTGGATAGACAAGGGGCTTATGCATCTTAGATATCAAATAATTTAAACATTAGAAACCCCATTGGAAATGGGCAGTAGTTCTCAAAGATACAGTCTTCCCACATTAACATTATCTACAGCTATTCATCATTCAAAAAAGAGAGATGGAAACATAAGTTTAAAGGGTCCCAAACATAATTACCACCCCAAGAAGGCCACGCTGCTTCAATGGAAAAAAATAATAATAATAACTCTTCATATGTGATGGTGTTGTAGTTGCAAAAGCCTAGAATAGGCTCCTTCAGGTCGGCTAATCAATTCAGAGTGGCTGCCTTGTTCTACGATGCGCCCATCTTGGACCACTCCGATACTGTCGACGTTTCTTATTGTCGAGAGACGGTGGGCCACTAGGACCGTGGTGCGGCCCCTCATTAGCCTTTCAAGTGCTTCTTGTAGCACACACTCTGATTCTGCATCAAGTGCACTGGTCGCCTCATCGAGTAATAAAATTGTTGGGTCCTTAAGCACAGCCCTCGCAATGGCGATTCTTTGTTTCTGACCTCCGGAAAGCTGAACCCCTCTCTCACCAACTGGTGTTTTGTACCCATCGGGCAATGCACTAACGAAACTGTGCACATTAGCCACCCGGGCTGCTTCGATTACTTCAGCTTCGGTTACCACCCCTTCTTTTCCATAAGCAATGTTATCAAAAATGCTGGCAGCAAAGAGGGCCGGCTCTTGTTGCACCAATCCGATTTTAAGCCTAAGAGACTTCAAGTTCAACCTCCGGATATCTTTTCCATCAATCATAACCTTTCCGGCCGTAGGATCATAGAATCGCTCAATCAATGCAACTACTGAACTCTTGCCCGACCCACTAGCCCCGACAAGTGCTTGGCTTTGGCCAGCACGGATTCGAAGGTTAAGGTCTTTAAACACACTTACATCAGGTCGTGAAGGGTATGCAAAATCAACATGCCGAAGTTCAATTTCTCCTCGAATTGTTTCAACTGGCTCTGCCTCTGGATCATCCGGGTCAATCTTGGTTGAACGATCTAGAATCGAGAACACCGAACCAACAGCTTCACCACCCCTAATAATCTCAGGTGCAAGACTAACAGTTTCCGCGACAGAATTTGCTGTGACCACCAATACCACAAAAACCTTGATCACCTTCGAGAATGTGGAGACACCTTCGCTAACAAGGTGGGCGCCATACCAAAGTATAAGAGCTTCGGAAGCATAAAGAGCAAGTTGAGATAGGCCGAAAAGGAGGCCAGAGGTTTGGCTGCGACGAAGGCTTCGCATCTGTGGAACTTGGAGCTCATGGCAAAATAGAGAAAGGATCTTGTTTTGGGCATTGAAAGCTGCGACAGTTCTGATATTGCTTACACCTTCCCCAGCAATCATGCTAGTCTTCGCATGTGCCTTCGCCGTGTCACCGGCAAACCCTTTGAGAGAGAGTTGCTGCACAGCAAAATAAAACAGAATCAACTGTCTGGAAACTGTAAATATTACATTAACAAGGAATCCAAGACATTTCAGATAACAACTGGTTTTAAGATTTAAGACTCCAAAAGAGGAGCCAAACTCAATCAAATGAGTTAGATAAGCTTCCAATAACGGCAGCATTAGAACCATTAAATTACCAACATCTAACTTATTATTAACTATGTTACCTAAACTCTATATTTTTCCTAAAATATCCATGTCCGACATATAATTGAACATGGGTATGGAGATATGATCCTTTATATATAAACTTTTTTTAAAAAAATTATGTATATCAATGTCCAACATTTATGAGAGTTTGTGTAACATAGGTTATTACTGGCTCATAAAGATACAAAAGTTCATTGCTAGCCACTACCCAAAGCGTGCACATGCAATGTTGAATTTCGGTGCTCAATCTAATCTCTATTTAAGAAGGATTCAATTCCCCTTTTTTGTCCAAATTCCAAACTGTTACCACTGTCTTGGTTGGCTTCAATAAGGTAGGACCATGCAACTTTAAATCCAAATCAGGCTTAACTGCATCGCTAGGACCAGGCAAATAAAAGCTCCTTCCACAAGGACAAGATTGTGATCATTTCGTCATACACATTGCAAGTAAGTCTAATCCCATTTCACCGTTTACAAAAGCATGCGCGAACTTATTGAAGCCACTGTCTGGCAGACAGACACGACTAACAGTCAGTTTGGCCTCAATTTGAAAAAACAAACCCAGATTCTGAAACCCCACATAAGCAGCGGGCCTGATAACTAAACCCTTAATTGACAACAACGCACAAAGGATTTTACTGTGCGAATATCATAGATACTCTTGCGGGATGAATATAGAATACGAATATGCATCTAACATGGGTGTAATTAATTTTTTTCCGAGTTTTTTTATATATTTGGAGGATTATACGCTCATAATCACTTCCAAATATATCTCAGATATTGTGTCAGCCATGGATACTTAAATGGAAAATGAAGAGTTGGAGTACCATAGGCCAATATGCAAAACCCTACAAATTTTATGACCTAGCCCTACAAATTTACATGGGCACTTTCTATCTCTTTGGAACTGTCATAACACTGTTTTACTTTCATAACCCGACACTCTCATGCTCTCTGGGGAAATAAAAACAAAGTAACAGAGAAAGAGAAGATAAAAATATCTTCATAAGCATAAAGAAAATGAATTGTAAGATCACGGGGCAAGAATCTCTTGAAAGTATCTTATGGTTCGGTGGCATCTGGTAATACAACAAAGTTCATGCTCCTAGAGAAAAAAAAAAAAAAAAAAAAACCAGAAAGCCCTTGAACTTGGTTTTTCTAAAATCAAAATGAATACTGATATATACTGTAACCAGGCAGTGTCGGTGCACTATTTTTAAAAAAAAAAAAAATAAGTGAAAGAAACTATACATGATGAAAATTTTGACTTAAGTAAGAAAACCAAGGAATTTTTTTTTTTAAAAAAAGGAAAATATAGTAGTTTATAACCTCGAGAAAATGAGCTAATACTAACAAGAACACTTTCTCGGAGGTATGGAAGCTGATAGGTGGCAATGGAATCTTTGATATTTTATCGTTCACAATCACTCATTGGGGTCATGTTTTACATATATATTTATATATTGTTAATATCTAGAAATTGATGCAGCAAAGTTGGAGGAAGCACGTGCAAAGAAGTGGGGAAGAGCCATTGTTGGATATTATTATTTTTTTTCCTTTGATAAAAAGTTAAAGTGAATTTAGATTCCATAGATGAAATATGAATAAAAAAACCTGACAAAGTAAAAGACTTTTATCAAATCTGGAGTTACCCATATGCCTCCCCCACCTACTGGACTTAAAATAGTTCAAATTATTCCTGGGAAACAAAAACATCTTTATTGAATAGCATGGTTTTCGGGTCTTTGAACTGTGAACTTGGACCAGATTAGTTGAGAAAAAAATGGTAAAATTGACGGAATGTGAGCTTACCTGAGCAAAGTTTGCAAGGACTAGAAGAGGGAAGGTACCGAGGATGAGAATTGAGACCCTCCATTCTACGATGAAGGCAACAATGAACGAGGTGAGAAGTGAAGTCATGTTTTGCAGTATTACTGAGATCCTCTCGGCTAAGGCGGATTTTACATCGGCTGCATCGGTTGCCAACCTGGCTGCAAGAAGGCTTGAATTGTGCTCTTCCTCATCGAACCATCCGACTTCATTTCTCAGAATTGCTGAAAAAAAAAAAACAAAAATACCACAAAATTAACAAGCATGCTATTAAATTGCAAGGCAATGTATACATATTGCAGTATCTTCTCCCTCGTCTTCGTCCACTCCTGGAAATTAGAAAAAAGGCAACTTGTAGTTACGAATAGTACCTCCGAGCATCATCCTCCTCACTCTTGTTGTGAGGTTTTCTCCCATAATACTGAAGAAATAATGCTGAATCAAATATGCAACGACAGCATATAGACCGGCTCCAATGTAGATGAAAACGTATTCTTTTGTCTTTCTTTCCATAGAGGTAGGATTTGTATAGTAGAAGACCTCAATCATATTGCTCATCACAATGGCAAAAGTTGGTCCAATAAAACCGGAAAGCACAGAACCGAAAGCTCCCATGATTGAATAGGGCCATTCAGGAGCATTTAGCTTGAGAAGCTGGCAGAAATAGCCATGTGGAGCTGGGTTTTTACGGTCTGTTTCAGCATTTGAGATCATCTCTATTCGGCCATCAGCACCAGTACTGTAAGAATAGCTCAAGTTACGCAAGCTGCCAGACCTGAGGCTTAAAGACTTAGTCGACAGTGAATGACTTAAACGTGATGAACGCGAACGGCAAGTTGATGGGTTAGCAAAGTCTCTATTTCCCACCATTTCTTGGAATCGGATTAATGAAGCATATGCCCCTGCCTTAGCAATCAATTCTTCATGAGTTCCAGTCTCAACAACTTGTCCTTGCTGTATAACAGCTATTGAATCAACATTCCTTATGGTGGAGAGGCGATGTGCAATGACTACAGTTGTTCTCCCAACCATGAGTCGATCAAGAGCTTCCTGAACGATACTCTCAGAGCCTGCATCAAGTGCACTTGTTGCTTCGTCCAGAAGCAAGATCTTCGGGTTCTTCAACATAGCTCTAGCAATTGCAATTCTCTGTTTTTGGCCACCAGAGAGTTGGACGCCTCGCTCTCCCACCTGAATTCGCATTGAGATGCACAAAAAAAAATTCATGACATAAATTAATACAGGGCTAAGTGTTTAAATTTGGACTAGAATATCGAACTTGAAGAGACCAACCTGAGTATTGTACCCATTAGGAAGTAGGGTAATAAAGCTGTGTGCATTTGCAGCACAAGCAGCAGCTTCGAGTTCTTCCATTGTTGCATCAGGTTTTCCATAGAGTATGTTCTCAAGGATAGTAGTTGCAAAGAGAGCTGGTTCTTGATTCACGAGTCCAATCTGATCACGTAACCATTTTAGTTGCAGTGTCTTTATGTCAACATTATCCAACAAAATCTGTCCTGCTCAGCCAGAAAACAAATAATATCAGCTCAATAATCCAAAGGCAAAGAGTTTCAGTCTTTGAACATGACAAAAGTCACTTTAATTACCCTGGTTAGGATCATAGAACCTCTCCATCAAAGAGACAACCGTACTCTTCCCAGAACCACTGCCACCAACAACCGCAACAGTCTTTCCTGCTGGAAAGAAAATCGAAAAATTGCTAAAGATGATAACATCGGGTCTCGATGGGTAGCTGAAAGTCACATCCTTAAATTCTATATTTCCATTAACTTCAGGCAATACTTTTCCATCTGAATGGTCTTGGATTATTGAGGGCTTTTGCTTGATAATCTCCATCAGTTTGTAACCAGCTGTTTTTCCTTTACTAAATGCCCCCAGATTGGAAAATGACTGACCCAAACTCCTGCAATTGTAAAATTTTTTATACGAGATAGTACACAGCAAAGCTTAATTCACCTTTAATCAAAGAAGATATGATACATGAGCTTAAGATCTTACATGCCACCAACAATGGCAGAGAAAATTGCTGTAAAAGCCTTGCCTCCATCAGTCTGTCCGTTCCTTATAAAAACACCGGCATACCAGAAAACAAGGGCCCAAGACATGCAAGCTATGCCATATGTACACCCTAACCCCAAACCCTTGGCCATCCCAGCCTTGTATCCAAGCTTTAGTGTGTTCTGTATTGCATCCGAATACGAATTAAGGGCCTTGCTCTCACCAACGTATGAGTAAACGGTACGAACTTGCGCGATGGCCTGTCCAGATGATTAAATAATTAGAATAACCTTAAACTCCCAAAGATAAAGGTCTTAAATTGTAATATATGGATAAATATCTGATAACAACACTTCATTACGACACAATCCAGCAAGCAAGCTATGCCAATTTAGACATAATTAAAAGTTTTTCCACGCTTAGGCCAGAATAGCTCACCTGCTCGGCAATTATGCCAGCATTAGCATAGGATTCTCGGCTCTTGGAAGTGAGGCCGGTCAAAGTATACGCATATAAGCCACCGGCGAAGGCAATTCCGGGGATCACTGCCACACTTAGTAGGGCTAACCTCCATGCTGATACAAAACCAACCACCAAACCAGCCAGGAAAGTCGACAAATAATGTATAAAGTTCCCAACCTAAAATTTCACCAAAAAGGGGGAAAAAAGAACAACAATTAATGAATGATGATTTGTCCTCGTAATTTTCAAAGAAAATTCTGTTTCATCCAAAGTGTTATATTAGTTCCATTCATCACTTAAGAGACCAAGTGGCAAACGACGCAAATACATGAACACAGGGCGCCCAACTGGTTTATGAATAAGTGTAGAGTTCGAATCTGAGCATCTGTCAATGTTGCACAAAGTCAAAGGTTCAAACCCAAAATAATAAGGTAGGGGACCCGCATTTATGTACAACCAACAAAACCAGATTAGAAAATTGAGAACTAAAGCCATGGTCAGCGTCAGATTACATCCAGGAAACAGAGGCAAAAAAATCCAGAAATCCAAAGATTAAAAGCTTAAGAAAGAAAATGGCAAACCAACCAACCTTCTCACTGATGGCATCTTGGACAAGTAGAGTATCAGTTGAAACACTAAAAACAATATCCCCAGTTCTTGCATCAGTGTCAAAGAACCCAACGTCTTGCTTCAAAACTGCTTCCAAATACTTCTTTCTCAATGTACTTACTTGTCTTTCCCCAGTGTACATCCAACATGCAATCTCTGGTGACCAAAAAATGAAAAAAAAATGGTGAAAATTTAAATCTCTTCTTTTTAAACAAAGGTTAACAGCTACCCCAGCACGGTAGGAATCAACTGTACTTACAATGAAAGAGACGTGACTCAGATAATGTTGGATAAAATTTAAAAAAAAAAATTGAAAGCGAGAAATTTATTAAAAGGGCATTAAGATTGACAAGTGAAGAAACAAAAGGACAAAGTGACAGCCATTAAGACCATGTGGGCACGAAACGCACGCACGCACCCACCGCTCCGTTTTGGTTGAACTGGCTGCACCTACATGAGTCACTTTTGACCGAGACCATGGTGCAATGCAACATCTGTAATGTTGCTTGAACGATTTGATTCAAAGATTTTATACATTTAAAACAGAAAGGCCTTAACTATTAGCCCCAAAAAAAATTACAGGGAAAAGAAATATACCTGCATATGATGATAGGCAGACAATAAGACCAAGATACACAAAATAGAGTGCATACTGCATTAAACAACAAAAAATGAACAGATCTTAGATCTGAATGAAGGGAAATTTGGTTTTTTTCTAATATATTTTTATGGAAAAAAGGGAGGAAAATTGAACCTTGGCGACTTCATGAGTCATTTTGGGCAAATCAGCTTGGTTTTTGCCAAAGCCATTAACCATTTCACCAAATAATAAGAAGAAAACAGGCATTGAGGAACCATGGATAATAGCTCCAATGCTACCAGAGATCATCAAAAAGTAATCATATTTGTCAGCAAAAGTGAAAAGTTGGAAAAATGGCAAGCTTTGTTCTTTCTTCTTTTCTGCTTCAGGGACCGCTTTTGTTTCTGTTGTTGTTTCAGCCATTGCTAAACTCAAAAACCAAAGCTAACCCAAGTTTTAAATGAAAAGACAAAATGAAAGAAAGGAAGGAAGAGCTTCAATGAGTTGAGTTGATTCAAAGACAACTGAGTTAAAGTTTTTGAATGAAAACAGCCATTGAAAGAAAAAGGAAAAAACAAGGAGATGATCTGAAGGTGAAAGAAGACATGAGAGATCTAAAGTGTAAGAACCCTTTTTAACTCTCTCTCTCTCTCTCTCTCTCT
>JBBYHL010455018.1:0-15526 GCA_038381835.1 Adansonia madagascariensis | reverse complement strand
AAGAACACATTTTTGAGTGCTTGAAGGAGTTAAAACACTTTTTAGTATTTTTCAAAGTGTTTACAAAATATTTCATGAAAAAAATACTAATCTTGAAAATAATTAAACATAAGCTAATTAAGCTTAATTTTTAGTTATATCAAAACTAAGATTAATTCAAAGCTAATATAGCTAATAGAGTTGCAAAGGATATAACTTAGCCTTGAAATTAAAAATAATTCAGTTAATGAATTCGAGAAATCTGAGGCAAGTAGGTCGAGGTAGAAGACGTAGGCAATTGAGTTCGAACCTCTCTAAATCCATTTAAGTTGCTTCTCTTTTTTCATTTTTTTAGTGTGATTATTATTATTCACTAACTTACAACTCCAAACCTTATTGTTTAGATTTCTCAATTTCAATTATTAAAATTTGAATTTGCAAAAGATTTTGAGAAATCAATTCACCCCCTTTTAATTTTATTCACCACTAAAAGTGCTAACAAAAATAATTAATTTAATCACAAATTAAAAATAATAAAATAATTTTTCTTAATTTATTTAGAATATTATTTATATTTAATTTATAAATAAATATTTAAATAAGACATATAAATAATTAATTTTCTTATATCTATTTAATTTAAATTAATTTCTATATTTATTAAAAGATAAATATAATTAATTTAAATTACTAATTCTTGTCTTAAATAAATATTTTCTCAAATTAAATATATATTCTAAATAAATAATATTAAAATTTATTTTCATTATTTACTAGAGAAAATGTTTACACCACTATAGGGAGTATATCCAGCACTTCACTATATTGAGAATCATCTGACTTCGAGTATTCCTATCAATAACCATCCATTAAGGAATTATGGTGAATTCGTAGAAGGACCAATTAGACATATACAACTAGGCTTTAATAATCTATGTATTAATTATTCTATACCAAATAAATGATCACTTAATTATTAGTCTTAGAGTCATATCACTAAAAATATGAGATTTCACTCCAATTGTATATCGTATTACGTAAGCTTTATAAATATCTTTTTAGTCTAATGATCATATTATCTATATAATACTCTAATATGGTATCTGTGATCAACTTAAGGTTATAATCCACTTGACCTACTTAATCACTTTATCTTAAAGTTCAATTAGACTCTCTATGTGAAAATTACTGTTCACCACATATGAACAATTTATCATTTGATATATAAATGACTAAGGCCTCGTTCATTTTCACTATCCTGTATAATGCCTTTTAAGAGGATAACCTTAACACTTTATAGGAGCTATAATTCCATATCTGTAAGTAAAGCTCCCATCGAGCATAAATTATATACCCTATGAACTAGTCTAGTAGTTACTACTTCAAGACACTTTAGCCTTTGGAATATCAAAGCATACAAGTTATAAATATGGAGTCAATTACTTGCTTAATATTTAGGTGATTAAACAATGGACGTCTAAAGTGAATTAATCTAAGTAAATGGACTTATTAATGGATTAATTACAATTTGGTTTAGTCCAATGTATCACCACCTTTAGTTGATACATCTGTCTCTACTTAGGAGTCAGCTTGCTCTACCATCTCCCCAATTAGATTTAGACAACATAATAGTCCTAATAAGTTAATTGCTCACATTAACCTCATAGACTACAAACTATGAATTTAGACTATTTATCTTAGAGTGTTTCTTCCCGCATATAAAATCTATAATATGTAACATTCAACAGTATAAACACAAGTAATCAATAAGTCATATTTGCTTATATGTACTTTAATATGTAAATTAAATGAAGATGGAATATCAATGATATAATAAAAACTTGAATATATATATATGAATAATCAGTTCAAAAACTAATGAAATACATTATAATATCTTTCATTCTTAGGGCATTCCTAACAATCTCCCACTTACCCTAAGGATGTAAATAAGCCACGTCTCACATCCTAGGCCTTTGACATGCATTTCAAAACTCCTAGCCATAAGAGTTTTAGTAAAAGGATCAGTAAGGCTGTCATTGGATACAATTTTACAGACTTTAACAATTTATCCATCACCAACTTACTAATGTGGTACTTCATGTCTATATTATTTTGTCCTTTTATGTTTTTTTTATTCCTTGATATTTATTATTGCCGCATTATTATCACAATATAGTGTAATAGGTTATCCATTCTAGGAATTACCTCAAGGTCTCTTAGGAACTTGCGAAGCTAAGTCACTTCCTTAGATATTTCATAGGCAGCCATATATTCAGCTTTCATTGTGAAGTCAACCGTACAAGTTTATTTCATACTTCTCCATATAATGGCACCTTATTCTAAGATAAATACATAACCTAAAGTCAATTCCCTTGAATCTCTATGAGTTTGGAAGTCTAAATCCATATATTCCATGATATTAGGCCTCTTCCAGAATATACAACATACAGTTCCTTATTCTTTTAAGATACTTGAGGATATATTTCACAGTTTGCCAATGCTTATTATTCAGATTCGACTAATATCAACTTACAATAAAAATCACATAACAAATGTTTGGGCATATGTAAAGCATAGTGTACATAAGACTACCTATAGTGGATGCATAAGGGACTTTCTTCATGCATTCTCTTTCTTTGGATATCTTAGGGCAATTATCTAATGAAAAAGTGAACTTGCCATAGAGGGTTGTAAACCTTTTCTGGCATCTTGCATTGCATACCTTTTGATAATTTTGTCTATGTATGAAGCTTAGTACAAAGCTATCATCTTGTTCTTTTAATCTTTAAAGAGACAAATACCTAAAACATAATTAGCTTCCCCTAAATCTTTCATGTCAAATTGTTGCGACATCCATAGTTTGATCAATGAAAAGTTCCTCACGTTATTCCCAATGACTAGTAAGTCATCGATGTACAAGACTAAAAAGACCATCTTACTCTCTTTGAGACATTTATAAACACAAAGGTCATTAACATTTTGCTCAAAACTGAAGACCAAATTGCCTAGTCTAATATTTAAGCAAAGGACTTGCTTTAATCCATAAATGGATCTAAGCAACCTACAAACTTTCATTTTTTATACTTTTGCTACAAACTTGTCTGCGGTTGCATCATATACATGTTTTCGTCAAAATGGCCAATCAAGAATGCCATCTTGACATCCATTTGCCAAAGCTCGTAGTCAAGAGTAGTAGTAATGGACAGAAGAATGCGAATGGACTTTAGCATCATAACAAGCAAAAAGGTTTCATTATAGTCCACACCAGCCTTTTGTGTGTATCCCTTTGCCACAAGTTTAGCTTTAAAGGTTTTAACTTTCCCTTCGACATTTTTTTTCTGTTGTAAACCCGTTGACACCTTATGGGGTTTATCCTTTTGAGAATGTCTACAAGCTCTTAGGCTAAGTTGGATTTCATAAAATCCATCTTAATGTTCATAGCCCTTTTTTAGAGCTTTGCATCAACATCACTTATGGCTTCATTATAGGCTATGAGATCATCTTCATGTTTCATGGCTGCAGATTGACAAATATCACCATTATACGTGAAGAAATTAGGTTTCTTAAAAACCTTCTCACTACAACGAAGCTCCCTAGGTGATTGATCATTTGCTTATTTTTTAATGAAAATTAGAGTAGGATCCAAGATTAAAATCCATGAAGCAATTTTATTTTGCGATAATTCCTTGAGTGCTACTTTACTTTGAAGCTTAAAGTAATTCATGTAACTCTTCTTAAGGAAAGTTATATGGGTAGAAACATTGACTTTTTATTCTTTTGAGTTATAAAATAGTCCTTTCTTTGTCCTATTAGGATACTTTACAAGTACGCATAATTTTAAATGTGATTCTGACTTTTTTGCATCTTTATCCAATACATGTGTTGAGAACCCCAATTTTTCATATGTCCATGGAAGGGCCCTTCCACAGCTCATATAGAGTCTTAGGAGCTACTTGGGTTAGAACTTGGTTTAGAATATAACATGCTATTTGTAGTATATATCCTAAAAAAAGATATTGGTAACTCTGAATAACTTATCATGGATCGTACCATATCTAATAAGGTTTTATTCTTTCTTTCAGCCACACCATTTTGTTATGGAGTACCTGGTGCAATCAATTAGGATAAAATCTTATTCACTACAAGGTGTCCTAAGAAATCATCGAAGAGGTATTCTCTACTTAGATCTGATCGAAGTGTTTTAATGGATTTGCATGACTGTTTTTCCACTTTTGGCATGATACTCTTTGAACTTGTCAAAGGTTTCGCTCTTGTGATGCATTATGTACACATATCCACACCTTAAGTGGTTATCTATGAAAGATACATAATACTCATACCCTCATCGTGCTTTGATCTTTATGAGGCTACATACGTCAGTGTGAACAATTTTTAGAAGATCTTTAGCCAATACACTTTTTGCTCCAAAAGACGTCTCAGTTATTTTACCTTTAAGGTAGGATTCACATTGGGGAACCAATTCCCAAATGCCAAACATATGCCTCATTAGAGTGAGCAATTTTTAACCATTTAGAATTAATTCGTTAGTTTAGTGTCTAGCAGTGTGTACATCTTTGGTCCGATTAAATAAAGATTAATATCTATCAGTCTAGAACAGATAAAAGACTTATTTTTCTAAATAACCATAGTTTTAGTAAAAAATATTGACTAAGAATCTTTAATTAAACAAGCAACTGAAATAAGGTTTTTTAAAACTAGGAACATAAAAACAATCTTTCAATAAAATAAATCTAATCATCAAAGTGAAAATGTACGCCTTCCATAGCTTTAATTAACACCACACTCCTACTAACAGTTCTTAATGAGAAGCTCCTGTAAAATAGACTTCTCACTCTTTTGAACCCCTAAAAAAACACAAACATGGTTGGTGGCTTTTGAATCAATGACCCAAGTATCTTTTGAGTCTTCTACTAAACAGGCTTTAATATAAAGAAGATCCTTAGCTTGGAGGCTAGGAATTCCTTGCAAGTTTTCTTTAAATGACCAACCTTGCCATAATAAAAGCATTTTAACTTTTTAGGGTCCTTTGTATTTTTCTTCTTTTTCTTCTTACATTTAGATGCAGGAGGAATAGAAAGCTTAGAAGCCCTTGCTTCTTGGCGCTTTGTTTTTTTTCTTGTTCTTAGGACTAAAATTCGAAGTAATAGCCAAATTTGCCTTTCCCTTAGGTTGGTTGCGATCATTAAGCATAAGCTCATAGGCTTGCAACTCCAGGTGAGACCTAGCTTTTTACTTCCTAAATTATACGAGGCTTAAAAGCCCACAAAATCCCTAGAAAGAGTTTTAAACACCATCTTAATCTAGGTGTCATATACCTTACCAACCAGTCAAGTAGTTTACTATTTCAAGACACTTTAGCATTCAGAACGTCAACGCATAGAAGTTATACACATGGAGTCAATTATTTACTCAGGATTTAGGTAATTATACGATGAACATCTAAAATGACTTAATCCAAGTAAACGAACTTATCAACGGATTAATTATGCTTTGGTCAAGTCCAATGTATCATTACCTCTAAGCGATATATCACATCTCTATTTAGGAGTCAGCTTGCTCTAGATGGCCAAGATAAGCCATCTCCTTAATTGGATTTAGATGACATAATAGTCTTAAAATGAGTTAATTGGTCACATTAACCTTATAAACTATGGACTATGAATTTATACTATTTACCTTAGAATGTTGTCTTTCCACAGATAAAGCCCATTATATGCAACATTCAAATTATATAAATACAAGTAGTAAATGAGCATGTTTGCTTACATTTCCTTTAACTTGTAAATTAAACAAGGATGAAACAACAATGATATAATGAAAACTAAAATATTTATAAATAATCAATTCAAAAGATAATGAAATACATCATAATGTCTTTTATCCTTAGGCCATTCCTAACACATAGCTATTACTAGGAGATTTCATCAAGAAATATAGGCAAAGCCATAAATTACTAGCAACTGTTTATTAAAAAAGGCCATTGGGCATTGTGCATAAGATGACAATTCTTAAAAAGTTTTGGAAATACTATTTCATGAATGGTTAGGAGAGATTTACATGAACTTAATTACTCATTCTTGGAAACGCTTTGACTTTTTACTTTCATTACGATGAAACATTTAATATTAACATCTATTCCAGATTTGGCACATTAATAACTAATGATGATTTGTTAGAAAAGAAGTGTATGTGTTTTTTCCTTTTTTTAGTTAATCTACAACTTAGCTTTTTTGTCTAATTTCTATTTGATTGTTCTTTTAATTACAGCAATGATGAAAAGAAAAAGGTTCAAGCAAACAAGTGCACTAAAGATGCAATATTAGTCATGCATTGGCATGGCTACTAGAAATCATGACAATGAGGTCGGTCAATCAATTGTCAAGATCAAAGTTAATGCTAAAGAAATCCATATAGCTAATCACTAGTTTGAATTCACAATGGTCTCTTCATCTATTATCTACCATAGTTGCTAGTAATTAATGATACATAATTTCATTTAATGTTTTAATATCAAACTTGCCTTTAATTAGCTAATCATCTCATGCATTACAGCATGTACTGAGGCCTTTTATGCATGCCACACCATCCTGCAACATTCAATCTATTAGTTATTACTAGCATAAAAACATGGCTGATTAAATTCATCGCAATAGTCATAACAAGGCATTTTTTAGTAGGTTGAAAAGATTTTGTGAAAGAGGACTAGCTTCAAGATTAAGGATCACTACACCTTCTAGCAAGTTAGTCACAAAAGTTTCATTGTTTCAATCACTCACCATATTTATTGAACCAAGATAAGGCATTAAATGTGGAAATCTTCTGTTTTTTTTCTTTTTGTATGGATTATGGTAACAGATGCTCTTTTAAACTCTTCTGCGAACTTTTAGGCTAACCATATTAGCCTTATGAATCTCTTCCCAACGTAGCATTTTACATTTTTTTAAAGTGCTTTGGCAATCCTTTTGATAACTGATGCTGAAAAATTTTATGTATATATATATATATATATATATCATTAGCTAGTTATAATCTCTAATCCCATGTTTTCTGATTGCATTAAAATATTTGCATGGTCATTATTTTATTTGCATGTGTATTTTTTATGTTTACTGAATGAATAAAAAAGCATTAAATTTTGCCCGTAGCAAAATACAAGACTGTAATCTAGTTATAGTAATAATAAGATTTATTTCATTCTTATTTATGATTTTGTATTATAAATATTGATAAAATTAACAATTACTAGAATATTTTAGATAACGCTTTTAACAATTAATTATGAGTAAAATTCTTAAGTAGTTAAAAACAATTGTAAAGTTAAAATTACAAGTAACTAAGTTGTGTCAATTTAAATATAATGACTACTTTTGAGTTTAATATATTCATCACATAAGATGCGGGATAAAATCTAAGAGCTTTGATTTTTTTTTTAAGAATGGATAATTACTCATGATTTTTTTTCTTATAATTTGGTTGGCAATATAATATTTTCCACTTACTTAAATCATAGTCTTAGTCAAATTACTCAAAATGATTTTTGTGATTTTTTCTTAATTTTTAAATATTTTATAATAAAATTTTTAATTCAAATTCTCATAGTATTTCTTTTTAATTAGTTTTTTTTCCTATTATATGTAGTTAATTTTTTATTTAACATATTTTAATGTATCACACTTTAGATTATAATATGCTTGCATCTTTTAATAAAACACTATTGAACATTTCCATTGTTAATGAATGATAGATTATTTTAAAAGTATTTATTATCTTTCGTGATCAGCTTATAACCCAACTATAATTTTAATCTAATTATATTAAAGACTTCACTAATTTCTAAAAAATTGAAATTTTTAGACTTAGTATGACCTAGCAATAATTTTTAGGTTTTAAATTGAAACTTTTTACTTTTCATTGTACAAAAATGGTTTTAGGTTTCAAATTAAAACTTTATAACTTGAAAGTAAGATAAAAATTTTTAACAAAAATAAGGTTAATCATATGTTCTTTATTATAAAACTGAGAGCATATATGGATAAATAATTGATCTTTTTATTGGCTCTATCTATTTTTTATTGATTTCTATTAATTAAATATTATCCAATTTTTATATACTCATCAAATCAAACAAAAAGGTAGTTCTAAATTCAATTGATTTAACCAACATATCCAGTTTTTAAATTCAATTAAAGAAAAAAAAATCTTTTAAATACATCATCTGCCACATTTTTTATTTAACAATAGAACAAGTAAAATATTCAATGATGTTATCTATCGGGCAGTACAATAGTGAATTTATTAATTGATTAATTAACTTCTTTTGTAGTAATAAAATCATAAGCTAAAATTTAAATAATTCCACATGGTCTTAAAAAATTACAACTTAGATCCAATCCTAGCTTAACCCAAATCTTGATTCATGTCTTCTCTAAATTTCACTCAGGTTTGTTACAAGAGCAAGAACTTATTTGCTGATTTTGCTATGACTCATTATGCTTGTCCAAGTTTGACTTGGCCCTATCTAGTTGGATTCAAGGTTTTACTTTAGATTCTTAAGTAAAGGGTAATTTGAGTGTATGTCTGGATGGGCATTGCGAAGCTTTTTTTTTGAATGGTTCATATGGTGGTGGTTTTTGTTTTTTATATTGTAAATAAAATTGTTATTCTCTTAAGTGTTGTTATTTAAATTTTATTAATGGCCTTTTTTAAAGATTCATTGACACGTACAATAGAAGCTGCATAAATTATTATTGCTTTTGGACCACATTTTTAAGTTTCGTTAATCAAATAGATCTTATAACTGTAGACCAAGTTAATAAGGCTTTATTTGAATGGAAAGTAAGATTGACTTTGTTACTAAAACAACGAGAGTGGTAAGATTAGTTACTTTACTGGTGAAATTGGATATTCTAATGCTTAGATTAAACACAATGGTGGAATATTTGTCTGTATTCAAACACAGCGATGTGTAGTAAGGTTAGAATAGAAAATGAACATTAAGGATATTTAATTAAAATATATATGATAAAAAATTAAAATTTATTAAATTATATTAAAAATAAAATTTTAAAATTATATTTTTATTAAATAATAAAATATATGTTAAAAGCTAAAAATTATACTCATATTAAATAATTATAAAAATATTATTTATATTTAATAAAAAAATAAAAATAAAGGTAAAAGGGGATTTCTCTCTTTTACTCTCCAGTAGAAGGTCTAGTCTAGTGACTGGACCCTTGCCTTTCTAATGACATTGTAAGGGCCAATGGGGGATGTTTCTCCCATTAGAAGTGTGCACAACACACCCTAGTAGGGGTTGTGTCAGTTGAAGGATACATCCAAAAAAAGTTTGTCAGTGTGATAGGGTCCAAACAAAGCCTAAACCTTGGATAAGTGACAATTGGTGTAGCTTACATATCTTTTTCCTTATCTTTTTCTTTTTCTATTAGTTATCCAACATATAGGATCTCTCACTTTTGGCCTTAAGTTTTTCTTTTTTGAAAGTTTCCTCAACTTAAACCAAATCTAGAATAGTATGAGACTTGATCTTTTTGATACATATGATCCTGTTTATCCAAAGATTCAATCCTAAAGTCATCAAGTTTGAATCTCAATTGGCTGAGCTACTGAGATGTACCTTTAGAGAAATATCTACTATTAGATATAATATGGAAAACTATAATGTTGTTGATGTGTTATTAACAACCTTGGTTTTTAAGCTTGTTTATGGTCTTATCTTTCTCTTATACATTTGGAATATGCTTGTTATACACATACCAAATGTTGAATCTTTGATACTAAATTATTTTGCTAGGTGTTTTTAGGTACTTTTAAGGTTACCAATGTAACTCCAATATGCTCGACTACTAGCACAAGCAAATGGTTTAGCCAAAAGATAGATGATTAGATGGGACAACATTGAACTCATCAGTGATTGACCTCATAAAACTAAGTTAGAAAAACTCAAGCAACTGAAAAATGAGAACTTAAAGAACTGAAATGAGAGTATTCATATAGGATCCTTATTGTCTTTATTATGGAAGAATATGATAAAGCTGTTAAGGAAGAGCTTATTGATCGAGTTAAGGAAACTGGGATTGTAAGCTATATTCTTCATCTAGATTCTATGTTGTTTACATCTAACATATCTAAAAGCCTTAAGTCTTGTTTCTAGCATGCCATTAAAATTAATTACTTATGCCTTTATGGCATGCTTGAGTGTAAAATAGGTGTAGCAGTTTGGCAAGATTGTGCACCAATAGTGGAAGTTTTTGGATGGATAAATGTAAAATCACCTATTCCTCTGTGGACAAAGATAATTCCTAACATCAAAAGGTATGTTTTCTTTCTCTTTTAATTGCATCACACTACTTGTAAAGAACTTGCTTTCAAATTTTGATGTTTAGTAACATCCAAAAAGCATAGCATTTTATGATTTAAAAGCATTACATTTATCATTGATCAAGCATCTGAGATGTTATTTTGAAAACCTATATTTTGGCCGTTATAACATCTTCTTTCTATCTATTCTATTTAAACTTTTTAACATGAGTTAAAACAATTTCCATAAGTTGAAAGCATTTATGTGCAATCGTAATTATTTAATATTATATCATGTATGAAATTGTTCTATGTTGACTCCTAAGGATAAAAATATCTGTATTTCAAAACTTATGATTTGGGTTTTTAGCTTTGGTGAGTCACCATTAAGTGCCATTTTCACTAACAGAGTAGTTTCATAAATCACTTGTAAAATTTTCTAATCTACAAACGAAGAGACAATAAAAGCCTTAATTTCTAGCTATAAGTAGAAATTTCATTTAGGACAAAAAAAATCATAATAGTTTTTTTTTCTATTATTGCCTGTGAATGTTGTTGAAGAGAATGGAAGTGAATACGGTTTGTTTTATAGATTAGGAACATTAAGAATTAGTGACATGAGGGATAATTGATTACATACCTATTAGTTGTTGTTTTATGAATAATTTGTCCATGATTATTAAGGTAGCTAAATTAATGAATGGAATTTTATTCTGAATTTGAATGAAACTAGATTTATCCATTGTTTATGGTTGAATGTGTTAATCAAACCACTAGTTACTCTTTAAGTTTATAATTGATCAACATAATTCATGGTTTTCATTAAAATGAAACTTGTTAGCTACTTAACCTTAAAACTCTATGATTCTGGTGGATTTTATAGCATATTTTTTTTACTATTCAAGGATGGGGTTGAATCAGGATTCTTTAGAATTTTCATTAGAATGAAAACAATGGAAAAATATCTTGCTTTTCTTCTTCTTGTGTAATTCCTGATTCATGATAATATTTGATTTATTACTAATAAGTAATATTATCTTCCTAATGTATGTTTTTAGCCAATGAAGGTGGCTTTAAGCTTAAGATGGAAGGGGGTAGTTTCTACTAATACAATCAAATAGTATGGTGGGAATTGGTTTTAATACTTTATGTCTAAAGCCTTGTGTTAAGGAGTTTGTATTCTTAAACAATCTTTTGTTTCCACTAGGCTTAAAATTCATCTCAAAAAAATTATATGCACTTAAATTTTTGTTTACAGTTGTTCAACTCCTAGGAGTTATTTTTGCAAAACACTATCCTATTACACTTGCAAAGGTGCTAAGCATTGCATAAATGCTGAATTCAGAATTTAATGACAAAGGGTACTTATTTTCTAGCATTGGAGGAGTTGAGACAAGGGGTGATGCTACTAAATTTATTCTTCTTAGAGCAAATACTGTCTAGGTAGAATCTGACAATTAATTCTCTAAAACTATTTTTTGCCATAATTTTGCTATTGTCTTTTCATAACTCTAGATAAAACATTGCTCTTAAGTGATGACTTAGTATTTCAATCTAAACCCTAAAGTTTTAATATGCCATGAAAACAAGTAGAATGCATATTTACATATTGTTTTGGTTGTAATGTATCATAATTTTCTTTGCTGTCATACCCACCCATTTTTCCCTTTGAGTTGACATATTCAAGGACCATAAATATGTTATATATGAATACTTATTTTTATTTATGTTTAATTAATAATTATATTTTAGCATATAGTTGCATATATTATGTATAGCTAATTGAAATATATATTTACATAAACTTGCATTAACACATTAACATGCATATAAAATTTAAATTGAATTTAGAATTCTTACTTATAAATTGGATAAATCATATTAATCAAATAAATTCATTTAACTAAAATGGAATTAGAAATTTTTATTTTTAAATTAGATAATTTTTATTAATATTTGTTTGATATCAAATATTTAAAATGGTATTATATCAATATAATAAATAAAATGTCAATTTTCAACAATTAAAATGCTTTTATATATATTGGCATGTCTTGGCACATGCTTTACATGTGAATATCTATTTTCTTTATACTTTTATATTCTTAAAATATACTCGTATATTGTATAAATATTTAAAAATAATAAAATGCATATTAACTTCTAAAGTTTTTTCTTATGTGTAAAATATATGAAAATTACACTTTTAACGCTAATGTAAAATTAAAACTCTAAAATTAGTTAATTATTCTGATGCAAGCTAATTGATATCAATAATTAGCTAAAGCAATATAGAAAAATATAAAAGAGAAGGGAAAAGATTGTAAAAGAATAAAAGGGGAACGAAGAGAAAGTTGTGATAATGAAGTTGTATTTTTATAAAAATGGTTTCTCGTTTTTAATACAAGTCTTGATGGTCCCTTTTATATTAGGTAACTATAATACTTAAATAGTATTTCATATTAAGCTTATCTTATTAACTAGGTAAATCTCCTTTTGGGCTTGCATCAATACCTCTTCCTTCAAAACATACTTGTCTCTAAGAATGAAAGCTTATAAGCAATATAATGGCCTCAGTAGAAAGTTATTCTATAGTAGGTGAATGAGATTTTGTTGTCCTTGCATAGAAGATTGTAGTAACCTTTTGATACTGTTGGTTCTAAGGAGGCTGTCTAGTGGCTATCTTAATCACCATATAGTTAACACTCCATACAATAGTAGACAAGCCATGCCTTGTCAGCAAAATGGTTTTAAATGCTACCTAATATGTAGTGCCTTTTTTAGACTTAGCGCTACAAATAAGATAGCGACAATGCCTTATGCGTTTTTTAATAGCCATTTTCACCTCAAATATCTCTTTCCTTGAGAAAGCAATAACATAGTCACTAGATATATCATTTGAAGGTTCCTTAATAGAGTCTTGACTTCAACCACTAATGGTTTAGTCCTGCCATAATGATGTTCATGCAATTCATCTCTAGTATCCGAACAGATATTTCTTACAATATTCAGAACAACTAGATCTCCACACAAATGTATCTTACCAGTTTTGAATCCAAGCAATGCACTTTTCCATACATAGCCTCTATCTAGATGTGACATCATTTGGATTCCATCAACTACAACTACATCATATAATTCCTCTATTGACTTCATTTTCACAATACAGGCAAATGTGATTTCAAAACGGAGCATATTTTTTTTCTTGCCTTGTATGAAAACTATAGTAAAATCCTTATGCATTCAGTTTGTCAAAAACTTCCATAGCTAAAAAGACTAAATGGATTGCAATAAATACCTTATTTTGCTTCCATAAACCATTGCAAGGCATTCTAAGTCTTGTCACTATTTGTTGGACCACAATGATTAATTAATTTTATGCTTCACTACCTACGCAAAGATAAACCATGTATATTGATTAATCATACTTCAAAGCTAATCTCATTAATAAACACTTCAATGCAAAACTCCGTAATTATAGAGAAAATAAACTTAACAGCTACAATAGATGAACTAGGTGACATCATGTACTTAGCAACAGTAGTATTTTTAAGGAAAAAGCTACGAAACTTATAAACAGCAATAAGGAAAAATGATCTACCAATATAAATAGCAAGAGACTGATTGGTTGCCCGCTCTGATTTACTGTAATAGTTGGGAACTTTTTGTAAGATCTCCCAGTCTACATGGCTTAGCTTCACATAATTTTTAATAGTACGAAGCTCTTGATACAATTCCATAGAATCACAAAAGGCAACCTACTTACCATTCACACTTCTATTGCTACCTACATCATTACCTTCGCATTCTTACTTAACAACTCTTGAATGAAACTCTCCATCCTCCTTAAATACATCCACACCACCCTTATCTAAATTCTCATGGACACTATCAAAATTGACATTTGTCATGAAATCCTTAACATATTTCTTGTCCTTTTTTCCTTCGTTCTCGAATCATGCATTTTAATATCTTTTCGACCATTATCATCATTATTTTCAACCTTAGAAGAAAAAGACCTCGCATTAGCATCATCATAGCTCCCAAACTTTACAAACCTATCAAGTATTAAGTTCCATAGCATCAAGCTCTATTAGGCATTTCCTTAAACAATTCCAAGGCAACTAGTGTCAATTACCTCTGGGCTATAGTCATAACGAAGTGGCCTTTTAGCAGATTCCTATTACAATCACCACCCCTCCATGAAGAAATTTGAATAAGTAATGCTTACGTGCATTAATTCCAAGGTTCTTCAAATTCTGTCAAGTTATAATCAGAATTTTGGGACTCTCTTCCTTACTGTTTCATGGAAGTAACTCATTCCTATCGTTATCACATCTTAGGGTTTTAGAAAAGTATTGTAAATCTCACTAATATGAAATGCAGCATGAATCTCACATTGTAAAGTCTCATCAAGCTCTTTACTCCATTAGAGCATATTTTCTGAAATGTACTTATATTTAACCATATCAAATTCCATGTTTTTAAGATACCAAACATCATTTGATATGCATAGTGTCTTTCTGGAAATAGAGTTGTACATAACTAGTGTTTATGGAATCAATCACCATCAGCTACTTGACTACTTAGAAATCTTGCTGTAGACACCTAATTTCGTTTGGGTCTTTTTTTTACAGTCTCAGTTATCTTAGACCGGGGATATGATTGTCAACCCAATAGAGGTTAACCTTTGTCAAGTAATTTTCACATTTTTGTAACTTATTCCATCACACATACATGATCATATTGACACATGATAGAAAAAGATGCCATTTAATTACTGATCTCGGATGAAATGATGAATATTCTAAAGGAAAATTTTAATTTTAAATATTTTCTTGCCAAAATTAGAAAACCATTCCTGCAAGTGATATCACGGTCAAATTTTGCATTTTCATGAATTTTTTGAGATTTTTTCGTAAAGCTTAAAAAATTGACCGTTGTATATTTTTACCGACACTTGTGCAATATTCATGCCAATATACATTCCAAAAAATATATATATTCAAGAAAAATAAGTATTGGTGTTTTTATCACAAGATGTCAAATTGTCAATTTTGTTAATTAATTTTGAATTTTTACAGCATCGCGAGTATTATGCGCGTGAAATTGTTTTAGTTAAATCTATTTCAAATTTCAAAATTTTATTTTATTTATTTATTTATTTTATTTTTAATAATTAATATTTTAGACAATATGTTGT
>JBBYHL010454997.1:0-15529 GCA_038381835.1 Adansonia madagascariensis | reverse complement strand
CAACTAGTCGAAGGTTTTATATCGAAGTTTAATTCTCTACGACTGTGAGATCTAATTTATGTTTATATTATTCATTGCTCTTGAATATTTGTCTTTTCTTCTATGCTTAATAAGCATGATTGTCATTGTTGATTAATGTTTGGCACCATATTTGATTGAAAGGATAATCTATAGCTATTTAGAAAATCAAATTCGTAATTGTTTGATTATTCTAATAAAAGTGACAACTAACTTGATTAAGAAGAATTCACAACTAATCTGAATAAACCTACACGCGAGTTATTGGTTAGAATTGGCGATCCCCCTTTCATTATTAATGCTATTGATACATTGAAACACTAAGATTGTATCTAGGGTTTATGTAATCAACAAGAGAAATAATTAATGGTCGTACCTTGATTATCGAATAATTAAGGAGAGGTAGGGAGTTAGGTTATACCAACACCCATAACCAATTTATTCTCAAATAATGAATATATCTTTGCATCTGTGATCAGTTGTGAGAATAAAACTTGTGATTAGACCTTTGGCTAGTGTTTGTGTGATATTGACATTTATTTTTGTTTAATTTGTCCTAAATTCTTAATCGATTATTAGTTTATTTATTTCATTTAATTTTAGTTGACTTTATAAAATCCCCATTCTATTTTGTTGATTTTGAGAGGCAATCAGATCTTACCATTCCTTATAGAGACGATCCTACTTATCATTATATACAAAAATATTATTAGAGTAGGAATTATTTTTGTTGGATTCGACACCCACCAAATTTTGGCACCATTGCCAAGGAATTGGTGTTAAAAAAGATTTATTTCCTTGATTAGTTTATTATTAATATTATTATTTTTGTGTGCGTTTTATGCCTCGTTCTTCTCGTACAGGTGAATTGCAATATGATCTGAAAATTGAGAAGATAGCTTGACAGTTAAGGAAGGAAACTAAGCAAAGGCATTTTATAGAGGCAACATCATCGTCATCGAAATTAGATTTGGCAATTGATCCAAACAGTTCATCTAGCGATCCAGAATAAATAGACGAAACAATGGCTGCAGAAAGAACTCTTCGGAGCTAGCTGCACCAGATTTAAACTAGCAACCCCTTTGCATTGAATATTTTAATAGAGAAGTTCCTTTTGAGTTAAAATATGGACTTATTCACTTATTTCCAACTTTTTGTGGTTTTACAGGTAAAGACCTTCACAAACATCTTAAGGAATTCCATGTGGTCTGCTCGATAATGAGACCTTAGGGTGTTACTGAAGAACAGATAAAGCTAAGAGCTTTCTCTTTCTCATTAGCTGATAAAGTAAAGGATTGGCTATACTACTTACCGTCGAGATCCATAACTACTTGGAATAAGATGAAGTCATAATTTCTCAAAAAATTTTGTCCTGCTTCAAGAGCTGTAAATATTAGGAAGGAAATATGTGGCATAAGGCAATCTCACGGAGAGACCCTTTATGAATATTGTGAGAGATTTAAACAGTTATGTGCAAGTTGTCCTCAACATCAAATTCCTTAACAATTATTGATTCAATAGTTTTATAAAGGGTTGTCACCAATGGAGAGGAGCATGATGAATGCTGCAAGTAGAGGTGCACTAATGCAAAAAACTCCAAAAGAAGCTAAGAGGTTGATTTTTATTATGGCTGCGAACTCACAACAATTTGGCTCTAGGCAAAACTACCCTGTGAAGAGGGTAAATAAGGTGAGTGAATATTTCGTACAGCAACAATTAAATAATTTAGCATCCCTTATCGAATAATTGGTTGTAGGGAATATGCAATAGGTAAAAACATATGGCATATGTACAACTTTGGGTCATACAATTAACATGTGCCTAATGCTTCAAGACGATCCAAATAAACAAGCTAATGTCGTTGGAGGATTTACAGGCTCACAAAGACAAAGATATGATCCTTATTCAAATACCTACAACCCAGAATAAAGGAACATCCAAATTTTAGCTAGGCAGCAAAGCCACCTGGATTCTAATCATAGTATCAAGCTAGACCACATTTTCTCCATACCAGTCTTTATCAAAACAAGGTACGTTTATGAAAGATATGCTTCAATCACTTACTAATAATATGCAATAATTTTAATAGGAAATGAGGACTAGTATGCGTGATATGAGAAATATAGTAGATCAGTTAGAGGCTGAGATGAGCAAAGGGTATCCAAAAGGGTATGGGAAGCTATCATCTCAACCAAAAGTCAATCCAAAAAAAAACGCGAATGCAATCACTTTACAAAGCAAAAAAAAGCTGAAAAAGCCTAACAAAGTAGTGTCAAAACATGAATTGGAAGAGGAACTTGAGAAAGATGAAGAAAATCCTAGACCTATAAATGTGCAAATGAAGGATCCAAGTGTAGAGCCAAATAAAACTTTTGTACCACCTCTTTCATTCCTAAGTCAATTTGTAAAATCTAAAAAGGAAGAGCAAGAAAAAGAAATCCTTGAGACTTTTCATAAAGTTGAGGTAAACAAACCATTTCTTGATTTAATTAAACAAATTCCTTGCTATGCTAAATTTCTTAAGGAGTTGTATAGTACAAAGTGTAAATTAATTGGCAATGAGAAAACTCACGTTGATGAGAATGTGTCGGCAATGATACAAAAGAAATTACCTCCGAAGTGTAAAGACCTAGGTATGTTTACTGTTCCTTGCAAAATTGGTAGAATGAAGGTGAATAGAGCAATGTTGGACCTAGGTGCATCAATTAATGTTATGCCCCTTTCAATTTATAAATCCTTAAGGGTTGCGCCATTAAAAGAAATGGGGGTGATAATACAATTAGCTGATAAGTTTAAAGCATATCCTGAAGGAGTCCTAGAAGATATTTTTTAGTTTAGGTTAATAATTTGGTTTTCCCTACTGATTTTTACGTGCTTGACATAGGGGAAGATGATACTGTACATTCTACCCCAATACTATTAGGGAGACCATTTTTAAAAACTTCAAAAACTATTATAAATGTGTATGAAAGGACACTCACTATGGAATTTAATAAAAAAATTATTGAATTTAATATATATGATGCCATGCGATATCCTAATGATGAAGATACTGTGCTTGCTTTGGATGGAATTGACCTTTTTGTACAAAGAATTTGTGATTTGGCAGGTGATGATAATGTGAAGGTTACATTTGAGAACATGATTGACAATTAGAAGCTAAAGGAAGTAGAAAGGGAGTTAATTTTAAATGGTGATCTTGAGCACACCATTCTTGAATTAGAATCCTTACCTAAAAAGAATGTTGTGCCTTATGTTGAATTACCATTTTCTCACTCCAAACTTCTTCCTCTTGTGCAGGCACCACAACTAGAGTTGAAGCCATTACCAAGTCACTTGAAGTATGTCTACTTAGGAGAAAAAGAAACATTACCAGTTATAATCTCTAGCAAACTAGACACGTCAGAAGAAGAATGATTACTTCGAGGGCTAAAAGAGCACAAAGAGGCTATAGGGTGGACAATAGTAGATCTCAAGGGTATAAGTCTTTCTATTTTTATACATAGGATATTATTAGAAGAAGGAGCTAAACCCGTAAGACAAGCCCAACGTAGATTGAATCCACCTATGATGGAAGTAGTCAAGAAAGAGGTTTTAAAGCTACTCGATGCAAGTATAATCTATCCTATTTCTGATAGTGAATAGGTATGTCCTCTCTTAGTGGTTCCAAAACAAAGAATGATAGTGGTTGAAAATGAAAATGGTGAGTTGGTGCCCACTTGAGTAAAAAATAGATGGCTAGTTTGTATTGATTATAGGAAGTTAAATGTCGCTACCTGAAAAGACCATTTCCCCCTTGCCTTTGTTGATCATATGTTAGAAAGATTGGCTAGAAAATCTCACTATTGTTGTCTTAATGGTTACTTAGGTTATCATCAAAATCCAATTACCCTAAAGGATCAAGAAAAGGTGACATTTACTTGTCCATTTAGGATGTTTGCTTACCGACGCATGCCTTTCAAGCCATATAATTCTCCAGCTACATTCCAAAGATGCATGGTTAGTATATTTTCTAAATATGTGGAAAACATTATCAAGGTATTCATGGATGATTTTACTATTCATGGTAATTCTTTTATTTATGCTTGAATAACCTTGCAAAAGTTCTTAAAAGTTGTATCAAAACAAACCTTGTTTTAAATTATGAAAAATGTCATTTTATGATATGTCAGGGGATTATTTTTAGGCATATAGTATTTTCAAAGGGTACTAAGGTTGATAAATCAAAGATAGATGTTACTAGAACCTTAACTTACCCCACAAATTTGTGAGAAGTTCACTCTTTTCTTAGACATGCAGGGTTTTATCGATGGTTTATCAAAGATTTCTCAAAGATAGCACTGCCATTATGCAAGCTTCTCCAGAAGGATACGGTGTTTGAATTTGATAAGGCATATAAGGCAACTTTTGACAAGCTCAAGGAACGTTTTACATCAGCTCCTATAATACAACCACCAAATTGGGAATTGCCATTTGAGATCATGTGCGATGCAAGTAACCATGCAATGGGAGCTGTTCTTGGATAATGAGTTGGCCGAGTTACGCATGCAATATATTATGCTTTCAGGACACTTGATAGTGCTCAATACAATTACTTAACAATGAAGAAAGAACTTCTATCCATTGTCTTTTCTTTAGAAAATTTTCATTCTTATTTACTTAGTACTAAGGTGATAGTTTACTCTGATCATGCAGCTCTAAAGTACCTGTTAGCTAAAAAGGAGGCGAAACCCAGATTGATAAGGTGGATACTCTTGTTACAAGAGTTTGATCGAAAAATACGTGACAAGAAAGGAGCTGAAAATTTTATTACTGACCATTTGAGTAGATTAATCACGAGTGAAGAAACAAAGCTATTGCAGGATGAGTTCCCGGATGAACAACTCATGATAGCTCAACAAAGTACTCCATAGTATGCAGACATTGTAAATTATGTAGTTACTAAAACATAGACTACTAAGCTCGTGCTCAATAAGCTAAAATCAAGAGTGATGTGAAATATTATATATGGGATGACCCATATTTATGGAAACATTGCTCTAACCAAGTTATTCGAAGGTGCATTTCTGAAATTGAAATTCCTTCCATTCTTCGATTTTGTCACTCTCATGCATGTGGAGGACACTTTAGTCCATAAAGAACGGCCAAAAAAAATGTTAGAATGTGGATTCTATTAGCCTGTTGTGTTTCATGATTCATATATGTTTTGTGAAAAATGTGAACAGTGCCAAAGAACAGGAAATTTAGGCCTTAGAGATCAAATGCCCTTATCCCCAATTTTGGTATGTGAAATATTTAATGTATGGGGCATTGATTTTATAGGACCATTCCCTATTTCTTTTAGAAAGGTATATATCATTCTTGCTATGGATTATGTGTCGAAATGGGTAGAGGCTAAGGCTACTCATACTGATGATGCTAAAGTTATAGTAGGTTTTGTCAAAGCTCATATCTTTACCAAGTAAGTGACAAAAGGACACACTTTCGCAATCTAATAATGGAGGCGTTGATGAAGAAATATAATGTTACACATTGTGTCTCTACTGCATATCATCCACAGACAAGTGGTCAGGCGAAGATATCCAACAAAGAGGTAAAGTTAATACTCAAAAAGGTCATTAATCCAACTTGAAAAGATTGGAGTACAAAACTTGATGATGCATTGTGGGCATATTGAATAGCTTATAAGGCTTCAATTGGTATGTCTCTGTATCATTTGGTGTTCGATAAAGCATGTCATCTTCCCATTGAATTATAGCATAAAGCCTTCTGGGTAGTGAAACAATATAATTTACAAATGGACGAGGCAGGAGAGCATAAAAAGTTGCAATTACAAGAATTAGAGGAAATTCGTAATGAGGCCTATGAAAATTCAAGGATTTATATGAAAAAAACAAAGAACTTTCATGACCGGATGATTGCAAGAAAAACTTTTACCATTAGTCAAAAAGTCCTACTTTTCTATGCCAAACTTAAACTCTTTCCTAGTAAGTTACGTTCTCGATGGATTGGTCCATTTATTGTAACTACTGTGTTTCCTCAAGGTGTAGTTGAAATCAAAAGTCCAGATACTAGCAAGATTTTTAAGGTAAATGGACATTGTCTCAAGCCTTTTTATGAAGGTTTCCAAGAATTTAAAGTGGAAGAAATCACCTTAGAACAACCAAATTATAAAGATTAAAACATAGGTATGTCTAGCCAAAGACATAAAAGAAAGGCGCTAATTAGGAGGCAACCTAATTTATATTGGTTTTAGCTTTGTTTTCTTTTATTTTGAACAATGATTTTAGGAGTAGGAAGTCAAATTTTCAATTTTAGTTCTTTTAAATCATAACTCTCTTTTCATAGAGCATGGGCACGCATAAAACAAAGTCTTCTGTGCAGTAGCGAATCTTAGATAGAACGTGCCCACGCCTTATAAAAAAAGCATTTCTGGTTGCTTTTTTTTTTAATTTCTCTCGCCAAAAAAAATTGAAACCCTTATTTTTCTCCACTTTTTCCACCTTACCCACCAAATTTTTTGTCCATTTTCACCACCATATACTTTTTTCATCTCCAAAACTATTAAAACAAAAAACAAAACCATAAAACTGCCAATTCCACCTTCATCTTCTAAATCTCTGCCAACACACATTCACCAAATTCACCGTCGACCCATTCATCCCAATCCTAACGACACCAGTATCATTTTCACCTATCTCCATTGCCACCTAAACATCAAATTCGTACCCTGTAGCTATCGATTATGTTAGCCATAATTTAGGTATGGGAAGAAAAAGCAAAAGAGCTCAACCACCACCAGGTTTGAGTCACAGACGATCAAAAATTAGAAAAGGGAAAGGTGTCCTACCACTATCGGAAGAGTCTATTGATAAAGGGATGACATTGAAAACACGGTAAGCATAACGAAGGTATGATGGGTTAAAAAATCAAAAGATTATTCCATGTAAGTTTATTCATTATCCGACTCTTGATATATTAGGCATTACAAAGGAAGTGAATGACATGTTTGATAGCATTGGATGGTATGAATTAACTGAAATTAATTATCTAGCATTTGTTGAACTGACCCTAGAATTCTATGCCATATTTTAATTTAATAAACCTGAAAATCTCACTCTTGACACACCAAATTTAATTAGATTTCAACTTATAGGAGAGTCATTCATAATGTTGTTGATGGAGTTTAACATGGCTTTAGGAGTTCAAATTTCATAAAATCTAAAGCAATGTTCTATGTCAGTATCTCTCCAATGCTTCATGTAGAGTATCCTTTTCTAAATCAATTTAAGGATCATTTTACTAAACCTTCTATGTTTCTCCTTTTTTCGGGGTTGCATAGAGAGATATTAATACAACTTTTACCATGAAAACCTAGATGTAATATTTAAAACTCTACATTTATAAAAAAAGAGATTACACATAAATAATGACAACATAAAAAATAAAAAAAATCAAAACTTGGATAATTTATAGCTAGATGGCACCAGTATTAGGCGTCGTGTAGGTGCTAATCCTTCCTCACTTGTAACGAACTTGCAAACCCTTTCTAAAAACAAACTCTGGTATACATGATCCATAAAGTCAGTGTTTTGAGTTTTGTAACTCGAAATTATCAATTTTAATAGGTATCTAGTCATATATAGCCCAAAAAGATCAGTGGCGACTAAAAATTTTGGCCATTTCATGATGGCCATCCAAGACCAACTAGATGAGTGATTCGTCCAATGGTTCTCCCCTTGACCTTTACTCCATTATACCTAATCCAAATCCCAACCAAGCAATGACCCAAAGGCAAGCCCTATTACCTTCTTTTTTGTTTTAAAGTCGGGCATTGCTACATGAATGGCAGGTTATGACGTATACATAAAAGTTTAACTAAAAATCTCTTATAAAGATCTAATTAAAAACTCTATATGTGAAGAGTTTAATTGAAAATTCCAAAGTTCAATCAAAATAATTCTATGTATGGAAGGTTATATAAAAAATTTTATGGATAAAAGTTTAATTAAAAATTCTATATAGAAAAAGTTTAATTGAAAAGTCTACAAAAAAATTCCTTTTATTAAAGTTTAATTAAATTTTGTATGTAAGTATCTAAAACTCCATGTGTTAATGTTCAACTAAAAATCTTATTTATAAAAGGTTTAATTGGAAATTCTATAAAAAAAATTATTTGTAAAATGTCTAGTTAAACAATTTGTATTATGATGAAAATTTCTTAGTTTGCATGTTTTTAGGCTTAATTTTGACTCTTCCAACTAATTCTAATTAAAATTTGACTTTTCAACTACTTGGAGAAAAGGTTGACCTTTTTTTGGTTTAGACCAATTTTGACAAATTCGTTTCGATTTTCACTCTTCCGATCAATTTGTGTTTAATTACACTTGTTCAACTTTTTTCCATCAAGTTTGACCTAGGTTGACTAAGTTTGCCTTGAAGGGTGCTCGGACAACATTAGATGCCTACATCAAGTAAACCTTAGCTTTTTAAAATGTCTAAAGTGATGTTAGTGATTTCTTTACTTTATACTCGTATACTTCAACATCTTTACAAGTTAAAAATACAAAATGCAATTGATTTCTTTGTGATAAATTATTTTTTTACCTAAATATATATTTAATATTTTCTTTTGATTAAAAAGCTAAATAGATATTAGAATAAAATTGATAATTTAAGTTCTTTTATAAAAAAATTATTTGATTACAATTCTATCGTTCTTATATTTTAGCATTAAATTCGAGTTATTTCAAGTTTAAAATTGTGTCAGTCTCAGGTTTGGATCACTTCAGGTTAGGATTATTTTGTTGTTTTGAGTTCAAATTATTTTGAGTTTAGATTGCTTTTAGTGGAAGTCACTATGGATGAGTTTTTGATTTTTTTTATCAAATTGGTTTAGGTGAGTTTAGGTTCAAGTTTTTTGGACACATTTTCAAGTTAATTTTAAATCATAATTTATAGTAGTTTATTTGAACTAGGTATGTACAGCATAAATGTTATAAGTTTACGGCTGTGAACTACCTCTTTTGGTAATTGAGTGGGAAAAACTTTGAAACCAATAAAGCAAGTTTAACACGATGTAAAAGAATAGAATACTAAAAGCAAACTTGTTACATATTCAAATATTGATGAAGAAAAAATAAGTTTGAGCGTGGAATAGAGTTAAAGTTTATCCTATCAATTTTTTTATTTTTATTTTTGTACCAATGCTATTTTTTAATGATATAATTCATATTTATTTAATATTTTGCTTGCACTTGAACAATATAAGGCAGCAGATATTCGTAAGCATTTGAGATTGATATAAATATGTTTTATTAGTTCATAATGGCCCTAACCTATGTAATTTGTAATAGGATTATTTTGAAGGATTAAAAATTTGCAACGTAATGTAAGAAACTAAAAATGTATAAATATAGTCAATAAAATTTAATTAACTATCATTTATTATGTAATTATTGTTCAATCAATGTTTATTTCAATTTTTTTTTTTGCTTTATGGCGTTAGTATGGACACCTAATTTTGTGCCAAGCCTTTACAATGATCTATATCCAATCCCCCTTATGAGCTGGGCCATTTTAGGCCAAAGTATTGTTATGACATTGTAGTTTTATTTCAATTCGACGAAAATTGTCCCAAATAAAAAAAATATGATAGGATTCTGAGCTATGACTTTCTTAATATCTTGAACTTTAAAAAAAAAATTGTTAAGGAAAATTAGCCTAATTTTAAAAATTATAAGATTTTGGACCAAATATTGTCATGATGCTTTGGGCCTTTATTTTTCAATTTGATAAGAAGTGTTCCAAATTAAAAGAATGGTAGGAAAATTGGGGATTTTGGAATGAGGGATAATTGAAGGAAAAAATGGCATTTTTATGAATAGTAGAAAATGCCAATCAAAAGCTTCTTTGGTCTTAAAGTTAAAAGGGAAACTAGCCGATGGGAGAAAACTAGGACAAAAGGACCATTGCGAATAATTTTATGCATGAAATGTATGAAAAAAAAAAGATGAAATAAGGGCCATTTTCCCTTTTAAGAGGGAATTTTGAGATTGTGAATAAAACATAGGCATTTGTTAATTTTTTTTTCTCTCACAACCATTAACAAAAAGCAAAGAAAAAAGAAACAAAAAGAAAATCAAGAGAAAGTGATAAGTTTTGGATTTTGAAGCTATGAAAGTTATATTTTTCTGCTTTTCTTTTTTTCATTTTTTTTCTATGCCGTGTTGATGTTTTCATGCTCATATCATTTTCATGCATAAATTTCAAAAGAAAAAAACTGATTTTCTCATTCATCTTTGGATGCTTATGCATTTATTTCTATATGATGTCTTTGTGATTATATATGTCGATGGCTTAATATTTCCATCACGTAAGCTTAAAGTTGAGACATGTCCATGCATTTTTTTGCTTTATTTTATGCCATGGTAATGTTTGCCACAATGTTTGATATAATGCTTGTTTGTTTGAGCGCTAAGATTGGTTTTCAAAATCTCTCCCAAGATTAGGTTATGATTAGCTCAATTAATGAGCTAACCTTGGTCTATGTTTTCACCACACTTTCCCTTCATGAACTTGGGATATGTTGAACTTGATTATGCTTAGATTAAGGGCTGGTCGAGGCTACAATAAGTTGATTTTAAAGTTTTTTAAAATTTTTTTAGGTTGGTATACATCGAGCTTTATGTTTGTGCCAAGCATTATCAGAATGATTTGGGATTGTTTTGGGGCTGTTACAGCTCTAGTAGGGAAGCATTTTAATGCTTCTTTAATGGTTAAAAAATGCATTTACAAGGGAAATGCCAAGAAAAAGTGTTAGAAGCATCTTATGCTCTTAGATTGCTTTAAGCCATTTCCGTTCAATCGTTCCCATGGCCATCATATTAGTCAAGTGCCAATTTATTTAGGCTTGAATTAGGCTTATTAACATGCCATTTTAGGTTGTTAATGAAGTCATGAAAGTCATTAGCAAATGAAGCAACATTTAGAGTGATCATGCATGGAAAAATCATCCTTTACACTATTTTCAACTATTACAAGCAGCAATGGGTATTGTTTTAAAAATATTTTCACTTATCAAATGATTTTCTAAAAATTTTAGGTATTTTTCTATTAAATTATATCAGATTAGCTTTTCGATGAGTTATTATTTGTAATTTTTTGAGTCTATTTAAATGAGTTATAAATTTTTCTTCGCTCACTATTTGAAACATTTGAAATTAACAACCATAGTATATGACATCCCATTTGACCTACAAAATGATTTTCTAGGAATTTTTAAATATTTTTAATTTAAATTACATCAAATTATCTTTCCAATAGTATATCTATACAATTTTTTGAATCTAAATGAGTCTATAGTGAATTTTTTATCATTGCGTGAATCCCTTGCATCATACAATGAAACCTGATTTTAAAAATATGTTCACCCTTTTAATGATTTTCTAGGAACCCTACACTATTTTTATTTGAAGCTTTATAGATTTATCTTTTCAAAAGTGTATGATTTGCAATTTTTGGAATCTGTTTGAGTAAAGAATATATTCAAAAAGCACAATAGTGTAAGCTATCTCCTGTTTTTAGGAAAGGTTATAACTCAAGATTTCCATGCCATTTTTCCAAGTGTTCGGACACCTCAGAACAACACATTTTGCTTCATTGGGTAGTCAAAAGGAAGTCATAGGTCTTATAAGGTTTATCTTAAGGTTTACACCTCAAGAAATCAATTTAAATTTTCTTCTAAATTTCCTTTCGATTTCAACTTCAATTTTCACTTTTTTCTCAAAAGCTTTAGAAAAGTGCCTTATTTTACAATAAGTAATCACTTTTACACTAATTCTTAATTACTTTATTTTTTAACCCTTTTAAAAATTTTTCATAAATATTGAACTTCATCTTACATTTTCCAATTTTTTTTTTATTTTTTTCAAAACTTTTAGGCCTCAACCACAATTTAAATCTAAGCTTGTCCCTAGCCATGAATTGATTATTTTTCTAGTATCTGAGGCTTTATGAGTTACATTTTGAATCGGTCCTTTTATTCTTCTGTTCTTATTTTTGTAAATTATTGTTATGTGAATTATATGTCATGATTAATTTCTCATAAGCCTACCAGGCACAAGAAATGCATTCATTAAAATGCAATTTTTTGCCTTCTTGAAAAATTAATGCAATATTCTCAGATGGACATCTTTCCTTGGTATTTTGCCATTCTATTGGAAAAGAAGTCAACATTGGTGCTTGATTCAAAATTATCCTTTTAAATGTCAAATCTGAAATATAATTTTAAAATAAAATTCTCTTAAGAGTGAAAATTTTGAATTCATAAAAATTAGGTTTTTTATTCAAAAATCCTTATAACATTTAACAGGGGATTATGATTAAATTTCAAAATTAAAACCGAGAAACCTAAACCCGAGATAATAAATGGCTAGCTAGTACCAATTTTGGGCACCATAGGGGTGCTAATCCTTCTCCACATGTAACCGACTTCTAAATCCAATTCCTACTCTGGTTTTCATCCCAAACAATAAAATTAATCCTTTTAAAATAAAATTTTCAAAATTTAAAGTGATAAGTTTTCATAAGTGGTGATCACACCAACCTTAAAAAGAAGGTGATAACTTTAATTTTTCAATTATTTTGTAATAGCCACATGGAGAAGTCAGATGAGCTAATCATTCAGACAACTAAACCCTAGTTCATATAATATAAAATGTTCGACTATGATGGGCTGTATTTGTGTCCAACCATGTTACAACAATTACATGTCCCATTGTATGACTCTTGGATAGAAATAAGTAATTAGAATAAAAATGTCTCTTGTGGTTTTTTTCATTTGGTGCTAGAGTGTTCTTAGAATGAATTGTAATAGCCATATGTAGTAAAGGAAAGTATATGCTATTTGGAATGATGTAGGGTATGTGTAAGTGGAATATCAAAGTTATATTTTTATTTTTGGCATAAGTTTTTTGATACAAATTTTTTATTTAATAGGAAAGAGAAAATTGAATGATAATGATATTTTACTTCCTACAGGTAGGATCAATGTTTGTTTTAGACGCTTTAGCACTTCTAATGGTAAAAGAAATTGGATTGCCTACACTCTTAAAGTTTAGTTTAGATTAGTTTGTTTTTTAGGGTCTATAAAGTCATTAGACTGCCTACATTCTTATAGCTTCGTTTTGGACTAATTTGCCTTTTGAGAGTTTGTAATTGATTATTATATTTGTCCAATCGAAGTTCAGGGTATTAGCATTTCATTTTAAATTATTTTGTAAAATAAAAAATTAAAAATGGCAAAAATATTGTACCATCGGGAACCTCTCGTGTAAGCTAATCTTTGATAACATTATTTTGGAAGTCTTTGGATACATGCAATTATATTTCATTATCTTTCAAGATTCTTTTTATATCGATGTGTATCAATTTGAATTTACAATATATATATAAGATGAATTTAACAAAATTTTGAAATTGTTTAAAATTGTTTCTAGAAGTACAAGCTTTTTGTCTCAAATTTTTGAAAATTTTATTTTTTTGAGAAAGCTCGTTTGAAGGATCTGTGATCCAAATATTTTGTTCATTCTGACTTTCTTGAGTCAAGGACTTGTAATGAACAATACCCTTGAACACATTCCATAACATCTAGGGCATCGAATCTACGTTGCTACACCAGCTTAATGCATTTCTAAGTCTGATTCAATAATAAGCCTATCTAGAAGAGGATTTCATAAACATTTCAAAGGCAAATACTTTAATTGCATATATTTCAACAACATTTGAGTCAAGAATACTGAGGGGATAGGAGAATAGGGCCTTAACCAAGCCACATGAATTAGAAAGTACTCCACCATAACTAGCCGCTCCAAGATTACCTCTTGAAGAGCCATCAACATTAAATTTCAAGAAATCAGGATCCGATAGTACATTCAGGTGCAAAAGAATGAATAATACATGATCAGAATCTTCCTCAACCAGATTGACTATATGTAGCGGAAATATGAATGCCTCTAATTTTCAGGAAAAGCTTGGTGGGAATTCTATCCAAAATAACGAGATACAAAAAGCATTAAACTTTAGAAGGAATTTTAAACTTCCAGAACTTAAGAAGGGGAGACAGCATGATTAGAATTTAATATGTAAGGCAAAAAATTTTGACATCCAACGTGAACACATAATACAGGTATAACATGACAGGAATACGGTGGCATGAGAATTTTTAAAAAGTTACAAGACAATAAAAAATATTTTTTATATAACAATATAAATAAAATGTAAAATTGATATTTTTTTTAATTAAATATTAACATCCAAAGAGTTTTTTAATTTTTTAATTTTATTCTTGAATATAAACTTAATACTTAAGAAATTTATCAGAACCAAATCTCGTTATGATTTCATATTTAGAAAAAAAGTTAAAAAAATTCATCGCATGTCTAATCAGTGTTTTCGGTACTATACCTGCCAGTATGTATCAGTTTCGATATATAATGGTACCGACAATAGTTGGTTTCGTTTCGGTCTTAGTTTCAGTCTGTGCCGATCGTACTGATAGGTACTGACCTGTTTCGGTGGTACCGGCTGAAAATAGTTGTACGATCAATACATAATATAAGCTTGTAAAAAGAAAAGTTAAACCAATATTGATCTTAAATCTGATGAACATTATACATAATTACTCATAAATTTGATGAATACTAGACATAATTATTCATAAATTTAACGATCATTAAAAAATTTAATCCTTATTACTTAACTGATATTGATTTTCTTATATTTGATGAAGTTTTTTTGAACATTATATATAATTGATGAATATTTAATATATCAAATTTATTTAATCTTATTTATTTCATATTTAAAAATATTTTTCATATATATATAAATTAAAAATATTTAAACTCTGATAAACCTAAAATGATACACTGAAACACATCGATATCAATATGTACTTGTACCAAAACAAAAACAATACTCCTACCAGTACCATACTGACCATCTTGTGTCTAATGTTCTCGTCTTAATCATGTTTTACTTGTCGCAAAGTACCCGGGGTGGATCCTCGTGGATCTATGGGTGCTACGACTTAAAATATTTTCTTGACTTGGAAAATGTCTTCTTGATCGAGACTTTTCTCTCATGGTGTTATGAGAACGAGAATGTACAGATACTCGACTTATGATATAGTGAGGAGGACCATAAGACGAATCACTCATCTTATGGTCTCGGATGACCATCATGAAATGACCAACACTTGGAGTCACCACCGATCATTTTGGGCTAGGTATGATCAGATGCCTATTAAAACCTATGTTCTAAGTTACAAAACTCAAAACATTGATCCCCTGGTCTACGTAATGCAAAGATTCACCGTTTGGGTTTGGGAGTTGGTTACGCGCGACGAGGTACGAACCTCTTCGTGACGCCCGAAATCGGTACCTTACTAGCTATGTCTTATCTCAGTTTCGATTCTTTCGATCTTAACTTGTCACTATTTTGATATAAC
>JBBYHL010454946.1:0-11909 GCA_038381835.1 Adansonia madagascariensis | reverse complement strand
ATTTTATTACATGATTTATTAACGAATTTTCAAAAGTCATCAAATCATTTTCCGATATAGAAAACGTATTTATGTTTTACTTTGACAAGTCAAAGTCAAAAAGCTTTTCCGTTTATCCACAAACTACGTTCATAAAATAAATAAAATAGAAAACATTTAAAACGCAAAGAACTTTTGCTTTTGATACTAACAAAGAAAAGAATAATTATTTAATATATTAATAGTGAAATTTTTTATTTTATAAATAAAATTAAAATATAATTATATATTTTATATGAATATTTAAAAAAAATAAAAATTAAGTAAATATGATATTTGATAGTATTTAAACTTTATTTGTGGGGTTAAAAAACTTTACCGTTTGTGTATCAAATAATAACCCAAAAGAAAAACATTCATATACTACGCCACATTTCTCGATTTACATTGGTACATAAAAAATAAAATTTGTAATCAGGTATATAAAGTTTTATATTAATATTTATAAAATAAAATTTCATAATTATATCATCATTCTCATTAACGGTGTTAGTCCAAAAAATATATATATTCCATGAAACGAAACTTTTGATACTTAATTGTAATTTATATACTAATAAAATAGAAGTGATACGATTAGAGGCAAATCTGTATTTAACCTTTATCATTTTATATTTTAATGAAAATTTATATATTGAATTCAAATGCAAAAGCAGATAATAATTTTGAACAATTATAAGCTAAAATTATAACTTCTTTAAGCAATGGAGTTCAGGACTCAAATATATAAGTGTAAAATGCTGAGTAAATTATATTATTATTTTTGTATGACTTCTAAAACTCAAATTTTGAATTCGAAATCTTTCAAAATGTTCAAAATTTTTTAATTCATCCATTTTCATGGTAAAATTTGTCATCTCACTATTATGTAGATGTTCATGTGAATATCGAAAAATTTATGCTATCTTATCATTCATGATTGATTAGTACATTTTACCTGTACAATGATAAGTTTGAAATTTTTTAAAATGTCATGTATCAAAAAAATTTTTAAATATGATGAATGAAAATGAAATTTGGTCCAAAAATTATTAATAATTAGTATGTTACTCAAATAGAAGTATTGGTTAACAGAGAACTCATTGCAAACAAGAAACTTAGTGTGTCAACATCAAATACCCTCATCAAAAGATAACGAAGAAAAAAAAATCAAACAATACATAAGCGGCAAAGTTTTCTAAAGATCCCGTCTGGATTCAAACAGCTTACTATTGAGACAATTTTTTTTCTTTTTTTAATCTCAATTGCACCAAAATGTATATTTGAGTGTTTGGTGCAGCACGATGAGTGATCCGGGGAATCGGATTAGTTTTGATAGGGTTAATTTGAGTTAGATCATTTAAGTTTTTAATTTTTAAGTTATTTTTGAGTTTGGGTCATTTCAGTTTCAGATTATTTTGATTTCAGATTATTTTAGGTTCGGGTCATTCAAGTTTAACACTCGAGTTAGTCGGGTTCGAGTCATTTAGGGTTTGGATCATTTCAGATTTAGGTTAATCGGGTTTAACACTTGGGTTATTGGGTTTGGGTAATTTAGATCTTATATTTGAGTTTTTCGGGTTCGTTCATTTTGGGTTCGAGTCATTTTGAGTTTGAGTTATTTTGGTTTCAGATAATTTTGGGTTCAAATCATTTTCTGATTGGTTAGTTGTCTTTATATGATCAAAACGTGTCGGGTCGGTTTGGTTTGAGTGGATTAGTTTAGATCAAAATTGATAGGTCTAGAAAGGATTTAACATTTTTTATTTTATATTCTTTTTTATTTAAAAATAAATAATTTTTTAATTTAATATAATAAATAATTCTTATATCATATCAACTACTAAATATATAAATTTTATTATGAGTTAATTAAAAATAAGTAATTATATAGATACTAAAAATATTATTTGATATAATATAATCTTTTTTATTAATTTTCAGTTATCTTTTAATAATATTATTATTTAATATAAATATAATTTTAATAACTATAAGTATTTATTCTTTTGAATAAATAATTCAAAATTTTCATTATATAAATTTTAACCTAACGTCATAATTATCATTCATTAATTTTTACTATAATTCATTTAATTGTTATCGTTCGTTTACATCTAAATATATATCTAGTCATTAAATTTAGACCTAATTCAAACTGCACCCCCAACTGATCTAACCTCCATTAGGGGGAGATTTCCCATTGGACCTTGGTGAGCTCACCAGGCCTTCGTTTGAAGGGCAATTTCATTTTTACCCACCCGCACTTTAGTATTTTACTTTTTAAATTTTTATTTATTTTATTAATTTACTTTTAATATAATATAATTTTAAATAAAATTTGTATACTTTTAATAATTTTTCAATATTTATCAATATAAATTTTAATCTGATATCTTTAATTATAATTTTATATTCTCACATCATTGTATAATTGATTTTAACCTCACCATTAAATTAGATAATCTCATTACTACAGTAATTGATCTAACCACTACTACTATTTTTAATTTTATCGGGGTCAATCTTATCATCTATCTAAATAAAGCCTTAATCTTACTATTACTATCCAATCTCATAGCTATGTTAACTAATTCGATAGCCACTATTATTTTCAATCTCATTAGAGCCATTCTCATCATTCATCCAAATGAATTCTATAATAATTTTTTGTCTTTTTTGTTTCATTTTATTTTTTTGATAGCAATGGCAGAATATAAGTTGATATTACTTTTATATTGGTAGCCAGGCGACCCTGTCTTCTTATGAGTTTTTATGGTTTTCAAGTATACTCATAATAATAATCGTGATCAAACGGCATTCTGCTTTACTTGTCAAAAATGATAAGAAACCCTTTACCTCAGCCTTTCTATCATCTGCCTAATGCCTTTTATATATATCAATTAATTAATTAATATAAATAGAACACACACTGCCTTATTTATTTTGCCAATAAAACAAAAGCAGACATTCATTCCACTAATAGAAAGAATACAACAGCAGCTAGTTACAGAACAACGACCAAACTATAAAACAAATCTCTAAAGATTCTTTCCCAAATAACTAATAAAAACATAAATCTCTAAGAATTCCAACCTACATTTGTAGAGAAGCAGGATGGCCATGAATACTTAACTTGGACATGCAGGAGAGGGCAGAAAAGTGGCATGGCAATTAGCATATATATATATTGTTAATAAGAAATTATAAACATTAATTGTTATTAAGAGTTAATTATAAATATATATATGTATAGAATGAATGGAGGACTTTGGTATGCAATGCATGAAGGTGTTTCCCCATAACCTGAGAATCGAATTCGAAACACAGCGACGTGTGCTTGGTTTGGTAGGACATTATTATTTTAGTTATTTGTATTCTGTTTTAAAATCCCGCATTTTGGCTTCACAAATCTTACTGTATTGCCACTTCTTACCATCTTGCAATTTCATTTCCACGACTATCAGCTCGTCATCTTTGCTATTTTTGATCTCTTGCATAGGTAATCCTTATTTAATCAATTCTTTCTCTTCGCCAATGGTTTTCATGTAAATTTATATATATATATATATATATATATATATATATTGTTTTGTTTTCCTGCCCCTAAGGTTTTGAACACATTTGATTTTCTTGGTGAGAACATCGTTTCACAAACAATTTGTCTAAGCTTGAATTTACTATGCAGTATTTATTGAAGTGAAACTATAAAGCTATGCTTACAGTAATATAACGTTATGGAAGATGAGTGAGTAGATGCCTTGGTGAATTTATACTTAAGTAAATTGAGCATCATGAACATTAAAGTGTAGTTTGAATATCTTATTAACTAGAGGAAACTTCTATAATAACGTATGAAATTAAGTAGAATTTGGAAGTTTCTGTTAGTATATGCCCTTAAACCAATCAGTTTTGGATATGGGATACAGAGTCAATTAATTACATATTGTTATTTTACTATATTATTAAATTAAGATCTAAAACATGATAACATAGAACATAGTAATAAAATAACAGGATAGAAATTGAAATGTACTAATGTTTGAAGCCATGATCAATAAACCGATTGATCTTTTGGGTTGGAGTTTGACGTATTCAAAATTCTTTGAAAGTGACTAGGCTTTGCCTCTCCCTTTACTAGATTTTTTATGGTGGCTATCAATGGGAAAAACCACCCACCTAGCTATTTATATAGCTAGGGTTTTATGGATGGGAGAAACTTTGGGTCTTCCATGAAGGAGCCCACTTTAATTCAAGCTGTACACTTATTCATACTATACCCAATATAGTAACTCTAAGTTGAGATGTACCTAGGCCTAATTATATGGATCACTTAGTGATTTGGGCTTTACTAGTTCTTTTAATTCGATCCGTTTTCACAAATAAAAGTAATTAGCAGAAGCCAAAATTAAAAATTAAGAATATTAATATTTTCTAACATTCACCAACTTGGGCAATGCTAATTGATTTTAATATTAAAAAAACATTTTAAAAATGACTCTCAGATCAAATGTAACTTTAAAATTATAGTCAACATAAGACTATATATAAAACATCTTAGCACGAAATTTTGTCCAATGTAAATAATAACATTGAACTATGCCGATAGTTGCATTAGGAGTTGATGCAAGACCTTCCATAATCATAAGTGTCAATATTACATCGACATGAATTCCAAATATGGTAAAGTGTCGTGTGTGTCGACATTTATGATCCAAATAACAAAAGAACATCTTAACACCAATCTAGAGATTCTAGACCTCTTTATGGTTTCATAGAAACCTTGTACGGGAATAAATCCCCTTCACGCTCCAAGGAAGCTTTTATTTTTATGTCCTAAGAACTTGAAGATAGTTACTGTATGAAATCATTTAATACATATAAATTCCAAAATTAAACAATTCATGAGTATAATAGAATCAAATATGAACCGAAAGAGCTGGAATTTATTATAAAATTACAAGCAATAATAAGACACATCATACACTTCTATTAACCCATTACATCAAAAGATGCAAAAGGACCCATGTGCATAACATTTTTATTAAAATCTATAGGACTTAATCCTTTGGTCAGCGGATCAACAAACATATAGTTAGTACTAACATGAATTATCTTAAAATCATTATTTTCTACATATTCTTTAAGTTTAAAATACTTTAGCTCTATGTACTTTACACCACTAGTATTTTTAGTACTTCTAGAAAAAGAAACAATTGAATAGTTGTCACAAAATATTTGCAATGACTTTGAAATGGATGCGACAATCTTGAGCCCATAAATGAAATTTTTCAACCATTAAGCATGAACACCAACCTCAAACCATTTAGCAAGTGGATGAATAGTGAGTAAAGGATGCTGCCTTCATTTCTTCAGTCCTTGGAGAAACTGATGCTGGTAATGGTTCTGACGAAGAGGAGGAGAGGAAGCAGGTGGAATAGGATCCAGCTGCTGATGGCAACTCTAGGCAAGCCTAATTTTTTCTAAGTCATTTTGTAATAACTTCGAGAATATGTATATGCTTTGTTTCTTTTTAATGGAAATCTTGTTGTGCTTTTGATACTTGCGTGCAAAGATTTATATGCTCCCCTGAAATAGTTTTAGGGTGACTTAATGTCACTTTCTTTGCATGCTAGAATGTGAAATAAACTCTTTTAATCATCGTAGGTCCCCAGCTATCAAAACAAATCGCCTCATTAGAACTTCTCCTACCAAAATACGAGATAGCTGTATTAAAGAGTCGCCACCAATTTTTTTAGCTACGTGTGATTGAATACCTATTAAAACCATTCACTTAAGAGTTATGAAACTTTAAAGGAATGATTTTATAGCCTGCTCAATCTAGAGATCTATAAAATTAGGTTCAAGAGTCGGTTACACCACAACTAAAGATCGATCCCTTTTGTGATGTCCAGAAATTGGTACTAACTAATCAAACATATCTGAATTACATTTTTCTTGGTTTTAGCTATTCAAATACTCAACCATAATCTCTTTTTTTATTCATGAAAAAACAAACATGTATCACTAAAAAAGAAAAACATGTATCCTGGGACTTGTAGTAGGTACCGATAATAGCAACCAAATGATGGTCCAAGACTAAAATTTACAGCTTAATTCAGAGCAAAAGTTTTTCAACAAAGGAACATTGTATAAAGTATATGACTCTAAAAAAATTTACAAATCTAGTATCAAATCTAAATTATTTATAAAACTAGACACCACTTTAAAGAAATAATAAAGCGATACACAAAGACTAAGTTGAAAAAAGTGAATTGACTAACAAAGCTAAAGATCATCTTTTTTTTAATAAAAGTATATGATTCCAAGAAAATATACATATCTAGTATCAAATCTAAATTATTTATAAAACTAGGCACCATTTTAAAGAAAAAATAAAATAAGACACAAAGACTAAATTAAAGAAAGTTCATTGAAAAGAAAGCTAAAGATCAAAGTTTTTATTTAATTTTTAAAGATCAAAATTAAAAAGCTTTAATATGTGCCACCATGAACCTAGTGTTAGACAATCCTAAACCTATAGACTCCCTAAACAACATTTTCAAAATCAATTCTGAGGCATTCGAATGCCCCAAAATAGTGGACACCTAAACCCAGAGAAACCTAAAAACAATTGGCAGTTTTGATGTTTTAAGCTCTCCAAGTTTATTTCAGACTATTGCAAACACATAAAATCACAAACTAAAATTCCTATGGAAGCTAACTTAATTTACTTAGACTTAAAAATACTCAAAAATCCCAAAAAATCATCTTAGGCATTAAATAATTTTTTTTAATTGGACACTACTGCATTGTACAGCATGCTGAAATAGCTTATCTTTTGGATTTCTACTCGATTCATCCGGAATATGAAGGTAAAACCTGAGCTCATGCTTATCTATATAAACATAAGAAATTTAATTATAATTAACATACGCAGTGGAAAGTAAATAGAATAATACCTGAATTTCTTCAAGATCTTATGAAAAGATGTAAATATGATCTGATTGCAATTCAAAACATAGATTTGATAGAAATCATACCTATTTAGAGATTCATAACTCTAAGTATGTTAATCCCTGCACGAACACACCATGGCTTGTTTACTTTGATCTCTTCTTGAGGTCACAAGTAGCCTAAGTGTTCAGCCTCAAACAATGATCCACACAAATGCCTATCGAAGCCTTCATGAGGTCTACTGGTTCTCCAATGCTAGCTAAAAGGCTTCTCAAGTCTCAACCAAAAGATATACATGCTACAGACTCAGATCCGAAGTGATCAGGGAACAATTCCCACACTTATTGTGTCGAGAGGAAGAAAAAAATAGCTCCGTAACGAAGTAGCTGTTTTACATAAATCCCAATAAACCAATAGAAAAATCTTAATTTTTGATCCCGGTTAATTCTTTTATGATAGAAAACTTATTTTTTTACTTTCGTTTGGATCAAGAATGATTCCAAATCCCTCAAAACAAGAAGATTGCACCAACTTGCTCAGCGAAGTTGAAGGGCTATGTTACCCTCCTTAGAGAAGTCTAGGGATTGGTGCCTAGGGTTATTAGAGAACTTTATTAGCTAATTCAACCTAATAATATATATTAATACATTTAAAATTAGGTTAGACTTAAATAATAGGTCAATTGAGCTCATTACTGACATACCTAGAAGTAAATATCTATTACTTTGTTGGAACTTTGATAAGTTTACACTAATGGAAGGTTTACATCTAACGATACCTTTTCTTTATGTATAATTGTATCATTTATAATATTTTGGAATTTGTAATTTAGTAGGGAATTGTTGCAATTGTACCTTATGGTAGATTACAAATTTATAGCCATCCAATAATCACTTTGGATGAAAAGGTAAACAAGCACCATTCGGCTAAAATGATGCATTTGTTAGATGAGATGATACACTTATTGGATAAAATGATGCGTCTTTATAGCAAATGGTTGCAATGGTTTGTGAAAAGACTTATCAATTAAGATATGTCTATTTGATTATGTCTTTTAGTCTATATATAGCAACCCCAATTGTGAAAACAATCACTCCAAATCACTGCCAAAAGTTTGAAACAATGAATAAGAGTTTAAAGAATTCTTCAATATCGCTAATTGCAGAACTCATAAGGCTTGGCTATATTCTAGGAGGTTATTGCCTAGATCAGTTATCAAATTTCGTGTGGGGCAAAAACTCTCTAAAAAAAGTGATTCATCGTGCCTTGAAGTTTTGATTCCAAATTTGTTTCTATCTACCCATCTACACCATTTTTCCAATCACTACAGCAAAGTAGGGCTACAGTGGCATTTTATCATGGCACTTTTTTAAAAAATGCCACTGGAATATATGTTTAAATAAAAAAACACATTTAGCGACGTTTTAAATTCAAACTCCACTATTTAATAGTTTAAGTGGCATTTTTAATATTAAACGCCGCTAATTGCTATTTATAAATTCGCGGTAATTTTTTTGGTGCTCAAAATGCCCCGCTAATCAAAAAGTAGGACATTAGCAGTGTTTTTATTTTTAAACGCCACTATATTTTTTTAATTAGTGGCGTTTATTGGTGAAAACACCTTTATATATGATAATTTAGTGGCATTTAAGTCGAACGCCGTTAATTTATTTTATATAGCGGCGTTTATTGAATGAAACGCCGCTAAATATCTTAATTAGTACCAGCCCTTTTTCTCATTTTTGCTATTTTTCCAACCCTTTTTCTTTTTTCCTTTGTTTTATATCAACAAATTTTGATTTTTTTTCTCCATCTCTCTTTCATCTCTCTCTCGTTTTCTATCTCTCTTTCATTGTGGCTGGGTTTCATCTTTCTTGACTTTTTTCCTTGTAGCATTAGGGATTTTAAGGTAAAATTGAAGGATTTAGGGATTGTAAAATTGAAGGATTTAGCTGTTATGAGCATGCTTGTGGGAAATTCCCAAATAATTTGGATGTATGATAGGGCTTTTCAACTGTTATGTTCCAGAGTATTCTTTTGTTAAACAGCAACAAGTTAGTATTTTCTTCTTATCTTTTATTTTGCTTTTTTAAATTATAGAAAATTTACCCATATCTGTTTTTACAAGGAGAAAATCATAATTTGTGTTACTTATTCTGGTTTTATTTTGTGCCAGACAACCATCAAAATATACAAGCTTGTTAGTGAAGAAAGCTTTTTGCTCTGGGCACTTTGTAGCATCCAGTTGCAGGTTCTGTTACTTTTCCTAGCTGCTTATTCATTTGCCAATTTGTTGAATATATCATTGATTGGTTGTTTCCATAACAAAAATGATTCATTGTTGGTGTGTTCTTCATAAATAGAATGGAAAATTTGTAACAAGTAGGTTGTTTGGAACAAACAATTTTTGGTGCAAGATGGCTGTTTCCAATTCTTTGAATTGACTACAAGCTAGCTACGACCTCTTCTTTGTGTTCATCCTAGAGGAAATAGTTTTGCAATGTTTCTGCTAGGCATGGCCATGACTAATCATGCAAATATAAAAAAAATGAAAAATAATATGAACAATTCAATTGAATATAGCATATTTTTCTAATAAAACTATCTTGAGTTAGTGTTTTGATAAAGAGTTTCATTGTTTTAAATGTTAAACCCAGGTTAGTGTCACTAGGCATAATAATCATTTAAATTTATACTATGCTAGCTAGGGTAGCTGACTCTTGAACCTTGCTTGGAGAAGTTGATAAGGAATCGATTTCTACGTGTAAAAAAGTCAATGGTTCCTCCCTGCCCCTGATAACAAATCAAGGAAACATTCATTTAAGAATTAATGGACATATGTACTTAAACAAATTACTAATAGTATTTTTTTTTGGGGGGATAAAGATAGACAAGTAAGGTTTTTATTATATATATATGTATACACACACAAACTTATACGTTTCTATAATATCTTATATAATTAATATCTTTACAAATTAAACGTTGATTTAACAATATAACAATACTCATTTACATGTAAAGTTTCAAAAATATTAAATATCTTTATTATATTAATTAAGAATACTACTTTTTTCAATATATTTAATGATTAAAATTTTTTATATTAAAAAAATATTTAAATATTTTTAATTTACTAAAAATTTGATGTGTATGATCTATACGAATGGAATATAAGATACAATGACAAATTAAACAAATATAGATAATATAAAAAATTATGAAAGACATTATTGTAAATCAATCCTTTTCTCTGAGTATATATATATATATATATATATATATTAAATTTTGTATATTATTTTCAGAATTGGAAGAAAAACAGGTAGCAGCCCGACATAACTAGCAGGGCAATGTTAATTTTAATTTGAGTGGCTCAACATATAGATGACAGGTAGTTGAGTTATTGTAAAATGAAATTTTAAACAATAAAAACCACAATAAAATAGTCATTAAGTCATTGACCATCAACCCAAATATGCTGACGATGTTCAAGGGTAGACAAAGTCCTTATGAATTTAATTGAGGCAAAAAAAATGAAAATCATAATGCATGCCTAGAATCATCCGAGCCACCATGGTTTACCACTTACTTTATGAAAGCCAATAAAAACAATTTCTTGCAAATAAAGATTCTCCACCGAACAGAATTCATTTGTGATCTAATCACTTCTTCTCAAGAAAAAGTAGTTGTATATAGATATATATATATATATATATTTCAACCACATCAAATATATGTGAATGGGAAATGTTATAAAGTAGAGACATAAACTAAAGAGAATTCTTGCTGAAATTATTTGAATCTGATTGGATTGCCAATCATTTTCGATTCTTAGGCAAGGTTTAGTGAACAATTAGTAGTCAAATAGGTTGGTCTATCAGTCATGCAAAATTATTAGATTGCGGGATTCTGATACAAATATTGCACAGACCCTCAGTTATAATTCCCTTTTCGATTCATTGCAGTTGAGAAAGCGAGCTAGCTAGGGAGATTTCAGCTCTTCTCTATTCTATGACGTTGATGTTATTGTTGAGTACTATGTTTAAGTGTTAAATATAATTATATGTTCGATATAATGTTGTTCAATTATTTTTCAAAGTTTTACATATACTTGAAAAGTTATATCATTCTACTTATATTCAGATACACATGAGATACAAATATTAAATATAAATATTAAAAAAATTAAAAATACAGGTTCAGTCTCTTTGAAATATTTGGAATGAGTTTTATTAATTTTATTATCACTGTTGTCGTGGTAAATGAGAACAAAAATGGCTGCTGTCTTTAAATTTGGCTACAACTTGTATACGCCTACAGTCTTTTCCTAACACTTAGCACTTAGCAGCCATATTTGTCAATTATGTACAACTTAATTCACGAGATACCATAGCCTCTACCAATTGGAGTGGCAATTTTACGCACGTTGATCTTTATATAGGAAGTTGGCAACACCCCCCCCCCCAAAAAAAGAAAAAAGAAAAAAAAAGCCTATCTCTGTGACCAAAAATCAAAGATTTGCTAGTTGATTCACCTCACAGGTTCACAAAGCCTATTTTCTTAACTTAAAAGGATGTATTAGAAAATAGAAAACTTACAAGTAGATATCCTGATTTTAAGGCAGTACAAAGATTCTAACCCAATTCTTACAATTTACTATTATATTAAATTTAAATTTATGCTTTATATTTACTTCTAATTCTTATTTATTTCTAGCGTGACTTGTTCAATTTTCATTTTATTATGTTTTTATACAGATTGGGAGATCATTTGTTATTTCCAAATTGAAAGATTATCCTTAGTTTCAGTCAGTAGCAATTGCAAAATGAAGATCCGACTTTAAGGTTTGTGACCATCTTGTTAATTTTTGGAGGATTACATCATGGCTTAGGGGATTTGTCTATCTCTAGGACCTTGTTTAAGCACAGTGT
>JBBYHL010454893.1:0-15544 GCA_038381835.1 Adansonia madagascariensis | reverse complement strand
ACGGTGCCCAAGCACAAAAAGAATTAAGATTATTATGAGAATCCTAGCTTGTTTCATTTGATGAATAAACTTTCATTATAAGGAAAATGGCAGAGAGAAACCTTTTCTTGCCAAACCAAAGAACCAATATCGTGCATTGCAATAAGGAGAACATGAATGTAGTGCGAATAAAGGAAACATGGAGATTATTACAAGAAACCAAGATCGTCTTGTTTGATAGATGAACTTTGATTCTATGGAAAATATGGAAAGAAAAGCTCTTCTTGCCAAACCAAAGCATCACTATCATGTATCCTAATGAGGAGAACATGATTGCGGTGCCCAACCATAAAAAAATGAATATTATTACGAGAATCCAAGTTTGTTTCATTTTACGAATAAACTTTGATGATAAGGAAAATGGTGGAGGGAAAAGCTTTTCTTAGAAAACCAAAGTAGCAATATCATGTATCCCAAAGAGGAGAACATGATTGTCCTACCGATTCACATAAAAAATGAAGTTTATTATGAGAATCTAAGTTTGTCACATTTGATGGACGAACTTTGATTCTATGGAAAATATGGAAAGAAAAGCTTTTCTTGCCAAACCAAAGCATTAGTATTAAGTATCCCAATGAGGAAAACATGAACGTGGTGCCTAATCATAAGAGAATGAAGATTATCACGTAAATCCAAGTTTATCTCACTTGACGATGAGCTTTGATTATAAGAAATATGGTGGAAAGAAAAGGTTTTCTTGCAAAATCAAAGCACCAATATTGCATATCCTTATGAGTAGAACTTGGTTGTAGTGCCGAATCACAAAAAGAATGGGGATTATTATAAGAATCGTCCTTTGTCTTAGTTGACGGATGAACTTTGATTCTAAGGAAAATGGTGGAGGGAAAAGCTTTTCTTGGAAAGCCACAGCTCCAATATCATGTATCCTAATGAGGAGAACATGATTATCGTGTCGATGTACAAGAAAAATAGAGATTATTACGAGAATCCAAGTTTATCTCATTTGATGGACAAACTTTGATTCAATGGAAATGTGGAAAGAAAAGCTTTTTTTGCCAAACCAAAGCATTGGTATCATGTATCCCAGTGAGGAGCACATGATTTTGGTGCCCAATCACAAAAAAATGAATATTATTACAAGAATACAAGTTTGTCTATTTGACAGATAAACATTGATTATAAGAAAAATGGTAAAGAAAAAGCTTTTCTTGTGAAACCAAAGCACCAATATCGTGCATCACAATGAGGAGAACATGATTGTAGTGTGAATTAAAAAAACTTGGAGATTATTACAAGAATCCAAGATTGTCTTGTTTGATAGATGAACTTTAATTCTATGGAAGTGTTGAAAGAAAAGCTTTTCTTGCTGAACTAAAGCATCAGTATCATGTATCTTAATGAGGAAAAGATGATTGTGGTGCCTAATCACAAAAAAAGAATATTATTACGACAATCCAGGTTTATCCCATTTGACAGATGAACTTGGATATGAGAAAAATGGTGGGGGGAAAAGCTTTTCTTGGAAGGCCAGAGCACCAATATCATGTATCCCAATGAGGAAAACATGATTGTAGTGCCGATTCACACAAAAAATGGAGATTATTACAAGAATCCAAGTTTGTCCCATTTGGTGGATGAAATTTGATTCTTGGGAAAATGGTGGAAGGAAATGCTATTCTTGCCAATCCAAAGCATCAATATCATGTATCTCAATGAGGAGAACATGATGTAGTGGCCAATCACAAAAAAGAATGAAGATTATTATGAGAATCTAAGCTTGTCTCATTTGACAGACGAACTTTGATTGTAAGGAAATTAGAGGATAGAAAGCTTTTCTTGCCAAACCAAAGCACCAATATCGTGCATTGTAATGTCAAAAATGTGATTGTAGTGTGAATTAAAAATTCATAGAGATTATATGAGAATCCAAGATTGTCTTGTCTGATGGACAAACTTTAATTCTATGGAAAATATGGAAATAAAAGCTTTTCTTGCGAAACCAAAGCTTGAGTATCATGTATCCTATTAAGGAAAACTTGATTATGGTGCCCAATCATAACAAAAATGAATATAATTATGGGAATCCAAGTTTATCTTATTTGATAGATGAACTTTGATTATAAGGAAAATAGTGGAGAGAAAAGCTTTTCTTGGAAAGCCAAAGCACCAATATCATGTATCCCAATGAGGAAAACATGGTTGTGGTGCTAATTCATATAAAATGGAGATTATTACGAGAATCCAAGTTTGTCTCATTTGATGGATGAACTTTAATTTTATGGAGAATGTGGAAAAAAAAGCTTTTCTTGCCAAATCAAAGCATCAGTATCATGTATCCCAATGAGGAAAACATGATTGTGGTGCCCAATAATAAAAAAATGAATATTATTATGAGAATCCAAGTTTGTCTTATTTGATGGATAAACATTGGTCATAAGGAAAATGGTGGAGGGAAAAGCATTTCTTGGAAAGCCAAACCTCCAATATCATGTATCCCAATGAGGAAAACATGGTTGTTATGCCAATTCATATAAAAAATAGAGATTATTATAAGAATCTAAGTTTGTCTCATTTGACAAACAAACTTTAATTTTGTGGAAAATGTGGAAAGAAAAGCTTTTCTTGTCAAACCAAAGCATCAATATCATGTATCCCAATGAGGAGAACATGATTAATGTGCCCGACCATAAAAAAATGAATATTATTACCAAAATCTAAGTTTGCCTCATTTGATAGATAAACTTTGAATATAAGGAAAATGGTGGAGGGAAAAGCTTTTCTTGGAAAGCTAAAGCACCAATATCTTGTACCCCAATGAGGAAATATGATTGTGATGCCGATTCACAAAAAAAATAGAGATTATTATGAGAATCTAAGTTTGTCTCATTCGGAGGATTAACTTGGATTCTATAGAAAATGTGGAAAGAAATGCTTTTCTTGCTAAACCAAGTATCAGTATCAAGTATCCCAATAAGGGGCACATGGTTGTGGTGCCCAATCATAAAAAAATGAATATTATTAGGAGAATCCAAGTTTGTCTCATTTGAAGGATAAACTTTGATTATAAGGAAAATTATGGAGAGAAAAGCTTTTATTGCCAAACCAAAGCACCAATATCGTGTACCCAAAGAGGGGAACGTGATTATAGTGATCAATAATTAAAAATGGAAATTATTACAAGAATCCAAGTTTGTCTCATTTGAGGGATGAGCTTTGATTTTAAGGAAAATGGTGCAAGGAAAAGTTTTTCTTGCCAAACCAAAGCATCAATATCATGTATCCCAATAAGGGTAACATGATGTAGTGCCCAAGCGAAAAAATAATGAAGATTATTATGAGAATCCAAGCTTGTCTCATTTGATGAATGAAATTTCATTGTAAGAAAAATGGCAGAGAGAAAGCTTTTCTTGCCAAACCAAAGCACCAATATTATGCATCGCAATGAGGAGAACATGAATGTAGTGCGAATTAAAAAACATGAATATTATTATAAGAATCCAAGATTGTCTTGTTTGATGGATGAACTTTGATTCCATGGAAAATGTGGAAAGAAAAGTTCTTGCCAAACCAAAGCATCAATATCATGTATCTTAATAAGGAGAATATGATTGCAGTGCCCAATCACAAAAAAATGAATATTATTACGAGAATCCAAGTTTGTCTCATTTGACAGATGAACTTTTATTATAAGAAAAATGATAGAGGGAAAAGTTTTTCTTTGAAAGCCAAAGCACCAATATCATGTTTCCTAATGAGGAAAACAAGAGTGTGGTACCGATTCACATAAAAAATCTGGATTATTATGAGAATTGAAGTTTGCACCATTTGATGGATGAACTTTGATTTTATGGAAAATATAGAAAGAAAGCTTTTCTTGCCAAACCAAGGCATCAGTGTTATCTATCCCAATGAAGAGAACATGATTGTGGTGCCCAATCACAAAAAAATGAACATTATTATGAGAATCTATGTTTGTCTTATCGATGGATAAACTTTGATTACAAGGAAAATAATGGACGAAAAAGCTTTTCTTGGAAAATCAAAGCAGCAATATCATGTATCCCAATGAGAAGAACATGATTGCCATGATGATTCACATGAAAAATGAAGATTATTATGAGAATCCAAGTTTGTCTCATTTGATGGATGAACTTTGATTCTATGGAAAATATGGAAAGAAAAGCTTTTCTTGCCGAACCAAAGCATCAGTATCAAGTATCCCAATAAGGAAAACATGATTGTGATGCCTAATTGCAAAAGAATGAAGATTTTCATGAGAATCCAAGTTTGTCTTGCTTGATGAATGAACTTTGATTATAAGGAAAATGGTGGAGAGAAAAGCTTTTCTTGCACAATCAAAGCACCAATATCACGTATCCTAATGAGTAGAATATGATTGTAGTGCCCAAGGGCAAAAAGAAAAAGATTATTATGAGAATCATCATTTGCCTTCGTTAAGGGATGAACTTTGATTCTAAGGAAAATGGTGGAAGGAAAAGCTTTTCTTGGAAAGCCAAGGCACCAATATCATGTATTCCAATAAGGAGAACATGATTGTCAAATCGATGCACAAGAAAAATGGAGTTTATTACGAGAATCCAAGTTTGTCTCATTTTATGGACAAACTTTGATTCAATGGAAAATGTGGAAATAAAAGCTTTTCTTACCAAACCAAAGCATCAGTATCATGTATCCCAATAAGGAGCACATATTTGTGGTGCCCAATCACAAAATAATGAATATTATTAAGGGAATACAAGTTTGTCTCATTTGACGGATGAACTTTGATTAAAAGGAAATTGGCAGAGAGAAAGCTTTTCTTGCCAAACCAAAGCACCAATATTGTGCATCGCAATGAGAAGAACATGATTGTCATACAAATTAAAAAAACTTGGGGATTATTACGAGAATCCTAGATTGTCTTTTTTGATGGATGAACTTTGATTCTATGGGAAATGTTGAAAGAAATGCTTTTTTTGCCAGACCAAAGCATCAGTATCATGTATCCTAATAAAGAAAACATGATTGTGGTGTACAATCACAAAAAATGAATATTATTATGAGAATCCAAGTTTGTACCATTTGATGGATGAACTTTGATTATGAGAAAAATGGTGGAGGGAAAAGCTTTTCTTAGAAGGCCAATGCACAAATATCATGTATCCCAATTAGGAAAACATGATTGTGGTGCTAATTCACATAAAAAAATGGAGATTATTACAAGAATCCAAGTTTGTCTCATTTGATGGGCAAAATTTGATTCTTGAGAAAATGGTGAAAGGAAAAGCTTTTCTTGCCAATCCAAAGCATCAATATCATGTATCTCAATGAGGGGAACATGATGTAGTGCCTAATCGCAGAAAGAATGAAGATTATTATAAGAATCCAAGCTTCTCTCATTTGACAGATAAACTTTGATTGTAAAGAAATTAAGGAGAGAAAGCTTTTCTTGCCAAACCAAAGCACCAATATCGTGTATTGCGATGACAAAAACATGATTGCAGTGCGAATTAAAAAATCATGGAAATTATTACGAGAATCCAAGATTTTCTCATTTAAAGGATGAACTTTGATTTTAAGGAAAATGGTGGAGAGAAAAGCATTTATTGCTAAACCAAAGCACCATATCATGCACCCAAAGAGGAGAATGTGATTGTAGTGATCATTAAAAAAATAGAGATTATAACAAGAATCCAAGTTTGTCTCCTTTGAGGGATACGCTTTGACTCTTGGGAAAATGGTGGAGAGAAAAGCTTTTCTCACCAAACCAAAGTATCAATATCATGTATCTCAATAAAGGGAACATGATGTAGTGCCCAATCGCAAAAATATTATAAGAATCCAAGCTTTTCTCATTTGACAAATGAACTTTGATTATAAGAAAATTGGAAGAGAGAAAGCTTTTCTTGCCAAGCCAAAGCACCAATATCGTGCATCGCAATGAAAAAAACATGATTGTCGTGCGAATTAAAAAATCATGGAGATTATTATGAGAATCTAAGATTATCTTATTTGATAGACAAACTTTGATTCTATGGGAAATGTTGAAAGAAAAGCTTTTCTTGCCAAACCAAAGCATCAGTATCATGTACCCTAATAAGAAGAACGTGATTATGGTGCCCAATCACAAAAAAATGAATATTGTTACCAGAATCCAAGTTTCTCTCATTTGAAGGATGAACTTTGATTATAAGAAAAATGGTAGAAGGAAAAGCTTTTCCTGGAAAGCTAAAGCACCAATATCATGTATCCCAATAAGGAAAACATGATTGTGGTGCTGATTCACATAAAAAATGGAGATTATTATGAGAATCCAACTTTGTCTCATTTATTGGATGAACTTTGATTCTATGAAAAATGTGGGAAAAAAAGCTTTTCTTGCCAGACCAAAGCATCAGTATCATGTATCCCAATGAGGAGAACATGACTATGGTGCCCAATCATAAAAAAATGAATATTATTACGAGAATCCAAGTTTGTCTCATTTGACAGATAACTATGATTATAAGAAAAATAGTAGAGGGAAAACCTTTTCTTTGAAAGCCGAAGCACCGATATCATGTATCCTAGTGAGGAAAACATGATTGTGGTGGTGATTCACATAAAAAAATAGAGATTATTGTGGGAATCTAAGTTTGTCTTATTTGATGGACAAAATTTGATTCTATGAAAAATGTTAAAAAAAAAGCTTTTCTAGTCAAACCAAAGCATCAGTATCATGTATCCCAGAGAGGAGATCATGATTATGGTGCCCAATCACAAAAGAATTAAGATTATTATGAGAATCCAAGTTTGTCTCGCTTGATAAATGAACTTTGAATATAAGAAAAATGGTCGAGAGAAAAGCTTTTCTTGCAAAATCAAAGAACCAAATCGTGTATCCCAATGAGTAGAACTTGATTGTAGTGCCTAATCATAAAAAGAATAAAGATTATTACGACAATCATTGTTTGCCCCAATTGATGGACAAAGTTTGATTCTAAAGAAAATAGTGGAGGGAAAAGCTTTTCTTGGAAAGCCAAAACACCAATATCATGTATCCCAATAAGGAGAACATAATTGCTATACCGATTCACAAAAAAAATAAAGATTATTACCAGAATCCAAGTTTTCTCATTTGATGGACGATCTTTAATTCTATGGAAAATATGGAAAGAAAAGCTTTTTTTTAAAAAACTAAAGCATCAGTATCATGTATCCCAATAAGGAGCACATGATTGTCCTGCCCAATCACCAAAAAAAGAAATTATTACGATAATCCATGTTTGTGTCATTTGACGGATGAACTTTGATTATAAGGAAAATAGTAGAGAGAAAAGCTTTTATTGCCAAACCAAAGCACCAATATCATGTGCCTAAAGAGGATAACGTGATTGTGGTAATCAATAATAAAAAAAATAGAGCTTGTTACGAGAATCCAAGTTTGTCTTGATTGAGGGACGAGCTTTGATTCTAGTAAAAATGGTGGAAAGAAAAGCTTTTCTTGCCAAACCAAAGAATCAATATCATATATCTCAATGAGGGGAACATGATATAGTGGCCAATCGCAAAAAGAATGAAGGTTATTATAAGAATCCAAGCTTGTCTCATTTGATAGATGAACTTTGATTGTAAGGAAATTGGAGGAGAGAAAGATTTTCTTGCCAAGCCAAAGCACCATTATCATGCATCGCAATGACAAAAAAATGATTGTCGTGCTAATCAAAAAATTATGGAGATTATTACGAGAATCAAAGATTGTCTTGTTTGATAGACAAACTTTGATTCTATGGGAAATTTGGAAGAAAAGCTTTTCTTGCCAAACCAAAGCATCAATATCATGTACCTTAATAAGAAGAATGTGATTATGGTGCCCAATCACAAAAAAATGAATATTGTTATGAGAATCCAAGCTTGTTTCTTTTGAAGGATGAACTTTGATTATAAGGAAACTGGTAGAAGGAAAAGCTTTTCTTGGAAAGCTAAAGCACCAATTTCATGTATCCCAATGAGGAAAAGATGATTGTGGTGCCGATTCACATAAAAAATGGAGATTATTACGAGAATCTAATTTTGTCTCATTTGATGGATGAACTTTGATTCTACAAAAAAAATGGAAAGAAAAGCTTTTCTTGCCAAACCAAAGCATCAGTATCATGCATCCCAATGAGGAGAACATGATTGTGGTGCCCAATAACAAAAAAATGAATAATATTACGAGAATCCAAGTTTGTCTCATTTGATAGATGAACTTTGGTTATAAGGAAAATGGAGGAGGAAAAAGCTTTTGTTGGAAAGCCAAAGCACGAATATCATGTATCCCAATGAGGAGAAGAAAATTGCCCTGCCGATTCACATAAAAAACAAAGATTATTACAAGAATCCAAGTTTATCTTATTTGATGGACAGACTTTGATTCTATGGAAAATATGGAAAGAAAAGGTTTTCTTGCCAAACTAAAGCATCAGTGTCATGTATCCCAATGAGGAATACTTGATTATGGTGCCTAATCATAAAGGAATGAAGATTATTACAAGAATCCAAGTTTGTCTCACTTGACTGATGAACTTTGATTATAAGGAAAATGGTGGAGAGAAAAGCTTTTCTTGCAAAATCAAAGCAACAATATCATGTCTCCCAATGAGTAAAAAATGATTGTAGTGCCTAATCACAAAAAGAATGAAGATTATTATAAGAATCGTCATTTGTCTCAGTTGACGGATAGACTTTGATTCTAAGGAAAAATGGTGAAGGGAAAAACTTTTCTTAGGAGGCCAAAGCATCAATATCATGTATCCCAATAAGGAAAGCATGATTGTTGTGCCGATGCATAAGAAAAATGTAGATTATTACGAGAATTCAAGGTTATCTTGTTTGACAGACGAACTTTGATTCCATGGAAAATGTTAAAAGAAAAGCTTTTCTTACCAAACCAAAGCATCAGTATCATGTATCCCAATAAGAAAAACATGATTGTGGTGCCTAAGCACAAAAAAATGAATATTATTACAAGAATCCAAGTTTGTATCATTTGACGGATGAACTTTGATTATAAGGAAAATGGTGAAGAGAAAAGCTTTTATTGCCAAACCAAAGCACTAATATTATGGACCCAAAGAGGATAACGTAATTATAGTGATCAATAATAAAAAAATAGAGATTATTATCAGAATCCAAGTTTATCTCGTTTAAGGGACGAGCTTGATTCTAGGGAAAATGGTGGAAAAAAAAGCTTTTCTTGCCAAACCAAAGCATCAATATCATGTATCTTAATGAGGAGAACATGATATAGTGCCCAATCACAAAAAGAGTGAAGATTATTACAAGAATCCAAGCTTGTCTCATTTGACAGATGAACTTTGATTATAAAGAAAACGGAGGAGAGAAAGCTTTTCTTGCCAAACCAAAGCACCAATATCGTGCATTGAGATGACAAAAACATGATTGTAGTGTGAATTAAAAAATATGGAGATTATTACGAGAATCCAAGATTGTCGTGTTTGATAGACAAACTTTGATTCAATGGAAAATGTGGAAAGAAAAGCTTTTCTAGCCAAACCGAAGCCTCAGTATCATGTATCCCAATGAGGAGAACATGATTATGGTGCCCAATCATAAAAAAAAAATGAATATTATTATGGGAATCCAAAATTGTCTCATTTGACAGATGAATTTTGATTATAAAGAAAATGGCAAAGAGAAAGCTTTTCTTGCCAAACCAAAGCACCAATATCGTGCACCGCAATGAGTGGAACATGATTGTAGTGCAAATTAAAAAAAACATCGAGATTATTACAAGAATCCAAGGTTATCTTGTTCGATAGATGAACTTTGATTCTATGGAAAATGTTGAAAGAAAAGCTTTTCTTGCCAAACCAAAGCATCAGTATCATGTATTCCAATGAGGAGAACATGATTGTGGTGCCCAATCACAAAAAAATGAATATTATTACGATAATCCAAGTTTGTCTTATTTGATAGATGAACTTTAATTTTAAGGGAATTGGTGAAGAGAAAAGCTTTTATTGCCAAACCAAAGCACCAATGTCATGTATCGAAAAAGGATAACATGATTGTAGTGATCAATAATAAAAAAATAAAGATTATTAGGAGAATCCAAGCTTGTCTCTTTTGGGGGATAAGCTTTGATTCTAGGGAAAACGGTGGAAAGAAAAGCTTTTCTTGCCAAACCAAAGCATCAATATCATGTATCTCAATGAAGGGAACATGATATAGCGCCCAATCGCAAAAAGAATGAAGATTATTGTGAGAATCCAAGCTTGTCTCATTTTACAGATGAACTTTAATTATGAGGAAATTGGAGGAGAAAGAGCTTTTCTTGCAAAACCAAAGCACCAATATCATGCATCGCAATGATGAAAACATAATTGTAGTAAGAATTAAAAAATCATAGAGATTATTACGAGAATCCAAGATTGTCTTATTCGATAGACAAACTTTAGTTCTATGAAAAATATAGAAAGAAAAGCTTTTCTTGCCAAACCAAAGCCTCAATATCATGTACCCAATGAGGAGAACAAGATTATAGTGTCCAATCATAGAAAAATGAATATTATTATGAGAATCCAAGTTTGTCTCATTTGATAGATGAACTTTGATTAGGAAAATGGCAGAGAGAAAGCTTTTCTTGCAAAGCCAAAGCACCATATCGTGCACTGCAATGAGGAGAACATGATTTTAGTGTGAATTAAAAAAAATAGAGATTGTAACTAGAATCCAAGGTTGTCTTGTTTGATGGACAAACTCTGATTCTATGGGAAATGTGGAAAGAAAAGGTTTTCTTGCCAATCTAAAGCATAAATATCTTGTATCCCAATGAGGAGAACATGATTGTAGTACCCAATCACAAAATGAATGAAGATTATTATGACAGTCCAAGCTTGTCTCATTTGATTGATGAAATTTAATTGTGAGTAAAATGGCAGAGAGAAAGCTTTTCTTGCCAAACCAAAGCAGCAACATCATGCATCGCAATGAGGATAACATGATTGTAGTCGCAATTAAAAAATGTAGATTATTATAAGAATCAAGATTGGCATGTTTGACAGATGAACTTTGATTCAATGGAAAATGTGGAAAGAAAAGCTTTTCTTACCAAACCAAAGCATCAGTATGATGTATCCCATTGAGGAAAACTTGATTATGGTGCCTAATCATAAAGGAATGATGATTATTATGAGAGTCCAAGTTTATCTCACTTGACAGATAAACATTGATTATAAGGAAAATGGTGGATAAAAAAACTTTTCATGAAAAATCAAAGCACCAATGTTGTGTATCCTAATGAGTAGAACATGATTGTAGTGCCCAATCATAAAAAGAATGGAGACTATTACGAGAATCATCGTTTATCTCAATTGATGGATAAACTTTGATTCTATGGAAAATGGTAGAGGGGAAAGCTTTTCTTGGAAAGCTAAAGCACCAATATCATGTATCCCAATGAGGAGAACATGATTGCTATGCCGATGCACAAGAAATATGGAGATTATTACAAGAATCCTAGTTTGTCTAATTTGATGTGCTAACTTTGATTCAATGGAAAATGTGGAAAGAAAAGCTTTTCTTGCCAAACCAAACTGTCAGTATCATATATCCCAATGAGGAGCATATGATTGTGGTGCCTAATAGCAAAAAAAAGAATATTACTATAAGAATTCAAGTTTGTCTCACTTGATTGATGATCTTTAATTATAAGGAAAGTGGTGGAAAGAAAAGCTTTCATTGCCAAACCAAAGCATCAATATCGTGTACCTAAAAAGGATTACATGATTGTAGTGATCAATAATAAAAAAGTGAAGATTATTATGAGAATCCAAGTTTGTCTCATTTGAGGGAGGAGCTTTGATTTTAGGGAAAATGGTGGAAAGGAAAGCTTTTCTTGCCAAACCAAAGCATCAATATCATGTATCTTAATGAGGGGAACATGATGTAGTGCCCAATCGTAAAAAAAATGAAGATTATTATTAGAATCCAACCTTGTCTTATTTGATAGATGAACTTTAAGTATAAGGAAATTGGATGAGAGAAAGCTTTTCTTGCGAAACCAAAGCACCATTATCATGCATTGCAATGACAAAAACATGATTGTAGTGCGAGTTAATAAATCATGGAGATTATTACAAGAATCCAAGATTGTCTTATTTGATAGACAAACTTTGATTCTATAGAAAATGTGGAAAGAAAAGGTTTTCCTGCCAAACCAAAACCTCAGTATCATGCATCCTAATGAGGATAACATGATTATGTTGCCCAATCACAAAAAAAAAAAATATTATTGGGGGAATCCAAGTTTGTCTCATGTGATGGATGGACTTTGATTATAAGGAGAATGGTGGAGGGAAAAGCTTTTCTTAGAAAGCCAAAGCACCAATATCATGTATCCCAATGAGGAGAACATGATTGTAGCGTGAATTAAAAAAACATATAAATTATTATGAGAATCCAAGGTTGTCTTATTTGATGGACGATCTTTGATTCTATGGAAAATATTGAAAGAAAAGCCTTTCCTACCAAACCAAAGCATCAGTATCATGTATCCTAATGAGGAGAACATGATTGTGGTACCCTGTCACAAAATAATAAGTATTATTATGAAAATCCAAGTTTCTCTCATTTGAAGGATGAACTTCGATTATGAGGAAAATGGTGGAGGGAAAAGCTTTTCTTGGACGGTCAAAGCACTAATATCACGTATCCCAATAAGAAAAACTTGTTTGTGGTGGATATTCACATAGGAAATGGATATTATTACGAGAATCCAAGTTTGTCTCATTTGATTAATGAACTTTTGATTCTATGGAAAATGTGGAAAGAAAAGATTTTCTTACCAGACCAAAGCATTAGTATCATGTATCCTAATAAGGAGAACATGATTGTGATGCCCAATCATAAAAAAAGGAATATCATTACGAGAATCTAAGTTTGTCTCATTTGATGGATAAACTTTGATTATTAGAAAAACGATGGAGGGAAATGCTTTTCCTGGAAAGCCAAAGCACCAATATCATGTATCCTAAAGAGGAAAACATGATTATGGTATCGATTCACATAAAAAATGGAGATTATTATGAGAATCCATGTTTGTCCTATTTGATGGATGAACATTGATTCTATGTAAAATGTGGAAAGATAAGCTATTTTTGCCAAACCAAAGCATCAGTATCATGTAACCCAATGAGGAAAGCATGATTGTGGTGCCCAATGACAAAGGAATGAAGATTGTTACGAGAATCTAAGTTTCTCTCACTTGACAAATAAACTTTGATTATAAGGAGAATGGTGAAGGGAAAAGCTTTTCTTTGAAAGCCAAAGCATCGATATCATGTATCCTAACGAGGAAAACTTGATTGTGGTGGCAATTCACTTAAAAAATGGAGATTATTACAAGAATTCATGTTTGTCTCATTTGATGGATAAACTTTGATTCAATGGAAATTGTGGAAAAAAAAGCTTTTCTTGCCAAACCAAAGCATCAGTATCATGTATCCTAGTGGGGAGACCATAATTATGGTGTCCAATCACAAAAAAGTGAAGATTATTATGAAAATCAAAGTTTGTCTTAGTTGACGGATAAACTTTAACTACAAGGAAAATGGTCAGGAGAAAAGCTTTTCCTACAGAATCAAAGCTCCAGTATCGCGTATCCTAATGAGTAGAACATGATTGTAGTACCCAATCACAAAAAATGGAGATTATTACGAGAATCATCATTTGCCTCAGTTGATAGATGAACTTTTATTCTAAGGAAAATGGTGCAGGGAAAAGCTTTTCTTGGAAAGCCAAAGCACCAATATCATGTATCCCAATAAGTAGAACATGATTGCTATGCCTAATCACAAAAAGAATAGAAATTATTACGAGAATCGTTGTTTCGCTTAATTGATGGATGAACTTTGATTCTAAGGAAAATGGTGGAGCGAAAAGCTTTTCTTGGAAAGCCAAAGCACCAATATCATATATCCCAATAAAGAGAACATGATTGTTGTGCCAATGCATAAGAAAAATGAAGATTATTACGAGAATCCAAGTTTATCTCATTTGATGGATGAACTTTGATTCAATGGTAAATGTGGAAAGAAAAGATTTTATTGTCAAACCAAAGCATCAGTATCATGTATCCCAATGAAGAGCACATGATTATGGTGCCCAATCGCAAAAAAAAAATGAATATTACTATGAGAATTCAAGTTTTTCTTACTTGATGGATGAACTTTAATTATAAGGAAAACGTTAGAGAGAAAAGCTTTTATTGCCAAACTAAAGCATCGATATCGTGTACCGAAAGAGGATAACGTGACTGTAGTGATCAATAGTAAAAAAAATAGAGATTATTACGAGAATCAAAGCTTGTCTCATTCGATGGATGAAATTGTTACAGACACCTTATTTTGTCTGGGCTAATTTGTAGCAATCTAGAGCATAGACGTGAGAGGGGGCGATGATCACCGTGATAGGGATCATATCAAAGGTAAATGCAAAGATATGGCATCAAATGACGTAGTTCAAAGTATCCGGGGATAAAAGATATGAGGAAATTCATAATTTTACTTGAATGTATCAATACATGGTTCTCATGTATCGATACAATGCTCCAATGTGCCAAAAATTTGAAATGTCCCCATTTGTAATGATACAACGTGTAGATGTATCGATGCATAAGCCTCTGTATTGATACAGGACCTCATGTATCGATACTAGGCCATGCTAGGACCAAAACATACATTCTGTAAAGAAATGTATCAATACATATCAACATGTATGGATACAGTGGTTCATAGTATTGATATAATGGTTCATAGTATCGATACAATGATCACTGTATCGATACAATGTTCATTGTATCAATACCATCAAGGTTTTTGCACCAAATGTATTAATACATTATGCAATGTATCGATGCATACAGGCCATTTTCATGGTCCGGGCATTTTTGACTCATCCATCATTGATCCAAAACTCGATTTTAACTCATTTCTTTGCATCAAGTGAGATCAAAACCCATATCAAATTATGAATTTGGACTTTTGAATTAATCAAAACATTTTTTTGAAGTCTAAATTGGATCAGTAAAGGTCAATATCATATGATCACCGTACTCCCTAGTTTGTTAGCCAATATCACCATCAGCCACCCTATTTGCTAGAAAATCATTTTAACATTTAAACCAGCCACCCTATGCCCATCACATTAGCAGCAAGTTGCTCCCTGCAGCCACCCTAAAGCCACCATGCTGACATCACTTTGTCTCCCTTGAGAAATGGCTAAAAACACCTCTAATTTGGCTCTAAAAGGCTGGTATAAATGGACCACTTCTATCTTAGCAGAAAAAGGTTAGATTCCAGCTTGTTTTAGCTTCCAAAAACACATTCACACATGAAAAAAACCACATCCCGTAGCTCTTCACCCATTAGCCAAAAATAGCCCCAAAACACTCACGCTCAACCTTTATACATTCTAAAAATCATCCTCATCCATACCAAAACCAAAACCTCATTGTTTCTCTCTTTTTCTTGCTTATTTACAACAAGGAAAAGAGGGAAAT
>JBBYHL010454884.1:0-15548 GCA_038381835.1 Adansonia madagascariensis | reverse complement strand
ATAAACTTGGATACTCATAATAATCTTCATTTTTTTGTTATTGGCACTACAATCATGTTCTCCACATTGGTATACATGATATTGATGCTTTGGATTTGCAAGAAAAGCTTTTCTTTCCACTATTTTCCTTGCAATTAATGTTCATCCATGAAATGGGACAAATTTCAATACTTGTAATAATCTCCATTCTTTTTGTTATAGGCACCACATTTATGTTCTCCCCATTGGGACACATGATATTAGTGGTTTGGATTTGCAAGCAATGCTTTTTTTTCCACCATTATAATCAAAGTTATCCATGAAATAAGGCAAACTTGGATACTCACAATAATCTCCATTATTTTTGTTGTTGGCACTACAAACATCTTCTCCACAATGGGACACACGATGTTGTTCCTTCGGATTTGCAAGAAATGCTTTTTTTTCCACCATTCTCCTCATAATCAAAGTTCACCCGAGAAATGAGACAAACTTGGATACTCAGAATAATCTCTGTTCATTTTGTTATTGGCACTACAATCATCTTCTGCACAATGGGATACACGATAATGAGGCTTTGGATTTTCATGAAAAGCTTTTCTTTCCACCATTTTCCTTGTAATTAATATCCTACTGTGAAATGGGATAAACTTTGATACTCGTAATAATCTCTATTCCTTTTGTTATGGCCACTACAATCATGTTCTCCCCATTGTGAGGCATGATATTAATGCTTTGGATTTGCAGGAAAAGTTTTTCTCTCCACCATTTTACTTGTAATTAATGTTCACCTATAAAATAGGACAAATTTTGATAGCCCTAATAATCGCCATTCTTTTTTGTTACGGGTACTACAATCATGCTCTCCACATTAGGATACATGATATTGATGCTTTGAATTTGCAAGAAAAGCTTTTTTTTTCCACCATTTTCCCTGTAATTAATGTTCACCCGTGAAATGGGACAAATCTTAATACTCATAATAATAGCCATTCTTTTTGTTATGGGCACGGCAATCATGTTCCCCACATTGGGATACATGATATTGGTGCTTTGGATTTGCAAGAATAGCTTTTTTTTCTACCAATTTCCTTGTAATTAATGTTCATCCGTGAAATGGGACAAACTTTGATACTCGTAATCTCCATTCTTTTTGTTATGGGTACTACAATCAAGTTCTCCCCATTGGGATACATGGTGTTGGTGCTTTGGACTTACAAGAAAAGGTTTTCTTTCCACTATTTTCCTTATAATCAAAGTTCATCTAGGAAATGAGATAGACTTGGATACTCATAGTAATCTCCATTCTTCTTGTTATTGGCACTACAATCGCATTCTCCTCATTGGGACACACGATATTGATGCTTTGGATTTGCAGGAAAAGCTTTTTTTTTCACCATTTTCCTCATAATCAAAGTTTATCCAAAAAATGAGACAAACATGGATACTCAAAATAATCTCCATTCTTTTATTATTGGCACTACAATCATGTTCTCCATATTAGGATACATGATATTGATGCTTTGGAATTGTAAGAAAATCTTTTCTTTCTACCATTTTCCTTGCAATTAATGTTCATCATGAAATGGGACAAACTTTGATACTCATAATAATCTCCATTCTTTTATTATGGGCACTATAATCATGTTCTCCCCATTGGGACACATGATATTGGTGCTTTGGATTTGCAAGAAAAACTTTTCTTTTCACCATTTTCCTTATAATCAAAGTTCATTCGCGAAATGAGACAAACTTAGAAACCCATAATTATCTCCATTCTTTTTGTTATTGGCACTACAATCATGTTCTCCACATTGGGATACACGATATTGATGCTTTGGATTTGCAAGAAAACCTTTTCTTTAAACCATTTTCCATATAATCAAAGTTCATCCACGAAATGAGATAAACTTGGATAATCATAATAATCTCCATTTTTAGTTATTGGCACTACAATCATGTTCTACATATTGGTATATACTATATTGATGCTTTGGATTCGTAAGAAAAGCTTTTCTTCCACCATTTTCCTTGTAATTAATGTTTATCCATGAAATGGGACAAACTTCGATACTCGTAATAATCTCCATTCTTTTTGTTATGGGCACTACAATTAAGTTCTCCCCATTGGGATACATGGTATTTATGCTTTGGATTTGCAAGAAAAGGTTTTCTTTCCACTGTTTTCCTTATAATCAAAGTTCATTCGTGAAATGAGATGAGACAGACTTGGATACTCATAGTAATCTCTATTCTTTTTGTTATTGGCACTACAATCGCTTTCTCCTTATTGGGATACACGATATTAATGATTTGGATTTGCAGGAAAAGCTTTTCTTTCCACCATTTTCCTTATAATAAAAGTTCATCCAAAAAATGAAACAAACATAGATACTCAAAATAATCTCCATTCTTTTTATTATTGGCACTACAATCATGTTCTCCACATTAGGATATACGATATTGATGCTTTCGAATTGCAAGAAAATCTTTTCTTTCTACCATTTTCCTTGCAATTAATGCTCATCCCTGAAATGGGATAGACTTCAATACTCATAATAATCTCCATTCTTTTTATTATGGGCACTACAATCTTGTTCTCCCTATTGGGACACATGATATTGGTGCTTTGGATTTGTAAGAAAAGCTTTTCTTTCCACCATTTTCCTTATAATCAAAGTTCATCCATGAAATGAGACAAACTTAGATACCCATAATTATCTCCATTCTTTTTGTTATTGGCACTACAATCATGTTTTCCACATTGAGATGCACGATATTAATGCTTTGGATTTGCAAGAAAACCTTTTCCTTCCACCATTTTCCATATAATTAAAGTTCATCCGCGAAATAAGATAAACTTAGATACTCATAATAATCTCCATTTTTGGTTATTGGCCCTACAATCATGTTCTCCATATTGGTATACGTGATATTGATGCTTTGGATTCGCAAGAAAAGCTTTTCTTTCCACCATTTTCCTTGCAATTAATGTTCATCCGTGAAATGGGATAAACTTTGATATTCATAATAATCTCTATAGTTTTTGTTATGGGCATTACAATCAAGTTCTCCCCATTGGGATACAGGGTATTGGTGCTTTGGATTTGCAAGAAAAGGTTTTCTTTCTACTATTTTCCTTATAATCAAAGTTCATCCGTGAAATGAGATAGACTTGGATACTTATAGTAATCTCTCTTCTTTTTGTTATTGGCACTACAATCGCGTTCTCCTCATTGGGATACACGATATTGATGCTTTGGATTTGTTGGAAAAGCTTTTCTTTCCACCATTTTCCTTATAATCAAAGTTCATCCAAAAAATGAGACAAGCTTGGATACTAAAAATAATCTCCGTTCTTTTTATTACTGGCACTACAATCATGTTCTCTACATTAGGATACACGATATTGATGCTTTGGAATTGCAACAAAATCTTTTCTTTCTACCATTTTCCTTGTAATTAATGTTCATCCGTGAAATGGCACAAACTTGGATACTCATAATAATCTCCGTTCCTTTTATCATGGACACTATAATCATGCTCTCCCCATTAGCACACATGATATTGGTGCTTTGGATTTGCAAGAAAAGCTCTTCGTTCCACCATTTTCCTTATAATCAAAGTTCATCCTTAAAATGAGACAAACTTGGATACCTATAATTATCTCTATTCTTTTTGTTATTGGCACTACAATCATGTTCTCCACATTGGGATACACGATATTGATGCTTTGGATTTTCAAGAAAACCTTTTCTTTCCACCATTTTCCTTGTAACTAATGTTCACCCATGAAATAGGATAAACTTCAATACTCGTATTAATCGCCATTCTTTTTGTTATGGGCACTACAATCATGCTCTGCACTTTAGGATACATGATATTGGTGCTTTGGATCCGCAAGAAAAGCTTTTCTTTCCACTATTTTCCTTGTAATTAATGTTCATCTGTGAAATGCGATAAACTTCAATACTCGTAATAATCTCCATTCTTTTTGTTATGGGCACTACAATCAAGTTCTCCCTATTAGGACACATGATATTGGTGCTTTGGATTTGCAAGAAATGCTTTTTTTTCCACCATTTTCCTTATAATCAAAGTTATCCGTGAAATAAGACAAACTTGGATACTAACAATAATCTCTATTCTTTCTGTTATTGGCACTACAAACATGTTCTCCACATTAGGACACACGATATTAGTCCTTCTGATTTGCAAGAAATGCTTTTCTTTCCATAATTCTCCTTATAATCAAAGCTCACCTAAGAAATGAGGCAAACTTAGACACTCAGAATAATCTCCATTCATTTTGTTATTGGCACTACAATTGTCTTCTGCACAATGGGATACACGATATTGATGCTTTGGATTTGCATGAATAGCTTTTTTTTTCCACCATTTTCCTTGTAATTAATGCTCTACCGTGAAATGGGACAAACTTTGATACTCGTAATAATCTCTATTTTTTTCGTTATGGCCACTACAATCATGTTCTCCCCATTGTGATGCATGATATTAATGCTTTAGATTTGCAAGAAAAGTTTTTCTCTCCACCATTTTACTTGTAATTAATGTTCACCCATGAAATACGACAAATTTTGATAGCCGCAATAATTGCCATTCTTTTCTTATGGGCACTGCAATCATGTTCTCCATATTGGGATACATGATTTTGATGCTTTGGATTTGCAAGAAAAGCTTTTTTCTCTACCATTTTCCTTGTAATTAATGTTCACCCATGCAATGGGACAAACCTCAATACTCGTAATAATCGCCATTCCTTTTGTTATGGGCACTACAATCATTTTCTCCACATTGGGATACATGATATTGGTGCTTTAGATTTGTAAGAAAAGCTTTTCTTTCCACCATTTTCCTTATAATTAATATTCATCTGTGAAATGGGACAAACTTCAATACTCGTAATAATCTCCATTATTTTTGTTATGGGCACTGTAATTAAGTTCTCCCCATTGGGATACATGGTATTGGTGCTTTGGATTTACAAGAAAAGATTTTCTTTCCACTATTTTTCTTATAATCAAAGTTCATCCTTGAAATAAGATAGACTTGGATACTATTAGTAATCTCCATTCTTTTTGTTATTGGCAATACAATCGCATTCTCCTCATTGGGTTACATGATATTGATGCTTTGGATTTGCCAGAAAAGCTTTTCTTTCCACCATTTTCCTTATAATTAAAGTTCATCCAAAAAATGAGACAAACTTGGATACTCAAAATAATCTCCAATCTTTTTATTATTGGGACTACAATCATGTTTTCCACATTAGGATACCCGATATTGATGCTTTGGAAATGTAAGAAAATCTTTTCTTTCCACCATTTTCCTTATAATCAAAATTACTCGTGAAATGAGACAAAGTTGGATACTCACAATAATCTCTTTTCTTTTTGTTATGAGCATTACAATCATGTTCTCCACATTAGGGTACATGATATTGATGCTTTGGATTTGCAAGAAAAGCTTTTTTTTCACCATTTTCCCTGTAATTAATGTTCACCCGTGAAATAGGAGAAAACTTAATACTCATAATAATCGCCATTCATTTTGTTATGGGCACTACAATCATGTTCTCCACATTGGGATACATGATATTGGTGCTTTGGATTTGCAAGAAAAGCTTTTCTTTCCACCATTTTCCATGTAATTAATGTTCATCTATGAAATAGGACAAACTTCGATACTCGTAATAATCTCCATTTTTTTGTTATGGGCATTACAATTAAGTTCTCCCCATTGGGATACATGGTATTGGTGCTTTGGATTTACAAGAAAAAGCTTTCTTTCCACTATTTTCTGTATAATCAAAGTTTATTTATGAAATGAGACAGACTTAGATACTTATAGTAATCTCTATTCTTTTTGTTATTGGAACTATAATCGCGTTCTCCTCATTGGGATACACGATATTGATGCTTTGGATTTTCAGGAAAAGCTTTTCTTTCCACCATTTTTTTATAATCAAAGTTCATCCAAAAAATAGGACAAACTTGGATACTTAAAATAATCTCAATTCTTTTTATTATTGGCACTACAATCATGTTCTCCACATTAGTATACACGATATTGACGCTTTGAAATTGCCAAAAAATCTTTTCTTTCTACCATTTTCCTTGCAATTAATATTCATCCGTGAAATGGGATAAACTTCGATACTCATAATAATCTCCATTCTTTTTATTATAGGCACCACAATCATGTTCTCCCCTATGGGACACATGATATTGGTGCCTTGGATTTGCAAGCAAAGCTTTTTTTTCCACCATTTTCCTTATAATCAAAGTTATCTATGAAATGAGACAAACTTGGATACTCACAATAATCTCCATTCTTTTTGTTATTGGCACTACAATCATGTTCTCCACATTGGGACACACGATATTGGTCCTTCAGATTTGCAAGAAATGCTTTTCTTTCCACTATTCTCCTTATAATCAAAGTTCACCCAAGAAATGAGACAAACTTGGATACTCAGAATAATCTCTATTCATTTTGTTATTGGCACTACAATCATCTTCTGTACATTGGGATGCACGATATTGATGCTTTGGATTTGCATGAAAAGCTTTTCTTTCCACCATTTTCCTTGTACTTAATGTTCTACCATGAAATGGGACAAACTTTGATACTCATAATAATATCCATTCTTTTTGTTATGGCCACTACAATCATGTTCTCCCCATTGGGATGCATGATATTAATGCTTTGGATTTGCAAGAAAAGCTTTTCTTTCCACCATTTTCCTTATAATTAATGTTCTCCCGTGAAATGGGACAAACCTCGATACTCATAATAATTGCCATTCCTTTTGTTATGGGCACTACAATCATGTTCTCCACATTGGGATACATGATATTGGTGCTTTGGATTTGCAAAGAAAGCTTTTCTTTCCACCATTTTCCTTGTAATTAATGTTCATTAGTGAAATGGGATAAACTTCGATACTCATAATAATCACCACTCCTTTTTTATGGGCACTACAATCATGTTCTCCCTATTTGGATACATGGTATTGATGCTTTGGATTTGTAAGAAAAGGTTTTCTTTCCATTATTTTCCTTATAATCAAAGTTCATCCGTGAAATAAGACAGATTTGGATACTCCTAATAATCTCTATTCTTTTTGTTATTGGCACTACAATCATGTGGGATACACGATATTGGTGCTTTGGAATTGCAACGAAAGCTTTTCTTTCCACCATTTTCCTTGCAATTAATGTTTATTTGTGAAATGGGACAAACTTTGATACTCATAATACTCTCTATTCCTTTTGTTATGGGCATTACAATCATGTTTTCCCTATTGGGGCACATGATATTAGCACTTTGGATTTGCAAGAAAAGCTTTTCTTTCCTCTATTTTCCTTATAATCAAAGTTATTCATGAAATAAGACAAACTTGGATACTCACAATAATCTCCATTCGTTTTGTTATTGGCACTATAATCATGTTTTCCACATTAGGACGCATGATATTGATCCTTCTGATTTGTAAGAAAGGCTTTTCATTCCACCATTCTCCTTATAACCAAAGTTCACCTGAGAAATAAGACTAAGTTGGGTACTCTGAATAATCTCTATTCATCTTATTATTGGCACTACAATCATCTTCGGCATATTGGGATACACGATATTGATGCTTTCGATTTACATGAAAAGCTTTTCTTTCCACCATTTTCCTTGTAATTAATGTTCTGCCATGAAATAGGACAAACTTTGATGCTTGTAATAATCTCCATTATTTTTGTTATGGGCACTACAATCATGTTCTCCTCATTGGGATGCATGATATTGATGCTTTGGATTTGCAAGAAAAATTTTTTTCCACCGTTTTACTTGTAATTAATGTTAACTCATGAAATGGGATGAACTTCAATACTCGTAATAATCTCCATTCTTTTTGTTGTAGGCACTACAATCATGTTCTCCCCATTAGGATACATGGTATTGGTGCTTTGGATTTGCAAGAAAAGGTTTTCCTTGTAATCAAAGTTCATTCGTGAAATGAGACAAACTTAGATACTCATAATAATCTCCATTCTCTTTGTTATTGGCACTGTAATCACGTTCTCCTCATTGGGATACGTGATATTGGTGCTTTGGATTTGAAGGAAAAGCTTTTCTTTTTGCCATTTTCCTTATAATTAATGTTCAATCGTGAAATAGGACAAACTTTGATACTCGTAATAATCACTTTTCTTTTTGTTATGGGCACTATAATCAGGTTCTCCCCATTGGGACACATGATATTGGTGCTTTGGATTTGCACGAGAAGCTTTTCTTCCCACCATTTTCCTTGTCATTAATGTTCAGCTATAAAAAAGGACAAACTTTGATACTCGTAATAATCTCCACTCTTTTTGTTATGGGCACTACTATCATGTTCTCCACATTCAGATACACAATATTAGTGCTTTGGATTTGCAAGAAAAGTTTTCTTTCCCCCATTTTCCTTGCAATTAATGTTCATCCGTGAAATGTGACAAACTTCGATACTCGTAAAAATCACCATTCTTTTTGTTATAGGAACTACAATCATGTTCTCCACATTGGGATACACGATATTGATGCTTTGGATTTTCAAGAAAGGCTTTTCTTTCTACCATTTTCCTAGTAATAAATGCCCATCCGTGAAACTGGACAAACTTTGATACTCATGATAATCTCTATTCTTTCTGTTATGAGCACTACAATCATGTTCTTCCCATTAGGATACATGATATTGGTGCTTTCGATTTGCATGAAAAGCTTTTCTTTCAACCATTTTCCTAGTAATTAATGTTCATCTGTGAAATGGGACAAACCTCGATACCCGTAATAATCTCTTTTCTTTTTTTATGGCCACTACAATCATTTCTCCCCATTGGGACACATGATATTGGTGCATTGGATTCACAAGAAAAGCTTTTCTTTTCACCATTCTTCTTATAATCAAAGCAAATCTATGAAATAAGACAAACATGGATTCTTATAATACTCTCTATTCCTTTTGTTATTGGCACTACAATCACGTTCTCTTCATTGGGATACACGATATTGATGCTTTGGATTTGCAAGAAAAGCTTTTCTTTCCACCATTTTCCTTGTAATTAATGTTCACTCATGAAATGGGACAAACTTCGATGCTCGTAATAATTGCCAGTTTTTTTGTTATGGGCACTACAATCATGTTCTCCACATTAGGATACACGATGTTGATGCTTTGAAATTACAAGAAAAGCTTTTCTTTCAACAATTTTCCTAGTAATTAATGTTCATCCGTGAAATGGGACAAACCTCAATACCTGTAATAATCTCTTTTCTTTTTTTTATGGCCACTACAATCATGTTCTCCCCTTTAGGACACATGATATTGGTGCATTGGATTCGCAAGAAAAGCTTTTCTTTCTACCATTTTCCTTATAATCAAAGTTCATCCATGAAGTGAGACAAACTTGTATACCCACGATAATCTCTATTGTTTTGTTATTAGCACTACAATCATGTTCTCCACATTGGGATGCACGATATTGATGCTTTGGATTTGCAAGAAAAGCTTTTCTTCCCACCATTTTCCTAGTAATTAATGTTCATCAGTGAAATTGGACAAACTTCGATACTCGTAATAATCTCTGTTGTTTTTGTTATGGGCACTACAATCACGTTCTCTCCATTGGGATACATGATATTGGCGCTTAGGATTTTCAAGAAAATCTTTTCTTTCAACTAGTTTCCTTGTAACCAAAGTTCACCTATGAAATGAGACAAACATGGATACTCAAAATAGTCTCCATTCTTTTTGTTATTGGCACTGAAATCACGTTCTCCTCATTAGGATACATGATATTGATGCTTTGGATTTGCAAGAAAAGCTTTTCCTTCCACCATTTTCCTTGTAATTAATTCTCACCCGTAAAATGGGAGAAACTTTGATACTCGTAATAATTGCCATTGTTTTTGTTATGGGCACTACAATCGTGTTCTCCACATTAGGATACATGATATTGATGCTTTGGAATTGCAAGAAAAGCTTTTCTTTCAACCATTTTCCTTGCACTTAATGTTTATCCATGAAATGGGATAAACTTTGATACTCGTAATAATCTCCATTCTTTTTGTTATGGCCACTACAATCATGTTCTCCCCATTGGGACACATGATATTGGTGCTATGGATTCGCAAGAAAAGCTTTTCTTTCCACTATTTTCCTTATAATCAAAGTTCAACGATGAAATGAGACAAACTTTCATACTCGCAATAATCTCTATTCTTTTTGTTTTTGGCACTAAAATCGTGTTCTCCACATTGGGGATACACATTATTGATGCTTGGATTTGCCAGAAAAGCTTTTCTGTCCACCATTTTTCTTATAATCAAAGTTCATCCGAGAAAAGGGACAAACTTGGATATCCCTAATAAAGTCCATTCTTTTTGTTATTGGCACTACAGTCATGTTCCCCACATTGGCATACACAATATTAATGCTTTAGATTTGCAAGAAAAGCTGTTCTTTCCACCACTTTCCTTGTAATTATTGTTCACCCATGAAATGGGACAAATTTTGACACTTGTAATAATCACCATTCTTTTTGTTGGGCACTACAATCATGTTCTCCATATTGGGATACACAATATTGGTGCTTTGGATTTGCAAGAAAAGTTTTCTTTTGCCATTTTACTTGTAATTAATGTTCATTCATGAATTGGGACAAACTTCGATACACGTAATAATGGCCATTCATTTTGTTATGGGAACTACAATCATGTTCTCCACATTAGGATACACGATATTGATGCTTTGGATTTGCAAGAAAAGCTTTTCTTTCCACCATTTTCCTAATAATTAATGTTCATCCATGAAATTGGACAAACTTTGATACTCGTAATAATCTCTGTTGTTTTTGTTATGGGCACTACAATCATGTTCTTCCCATTGGGATACATGATATTGGCGCTTTGGATTTTCAAGAAAATCTTTTCTTTCAACCATTTTCCTTGTAACCAAAGTTCATCTATGAAATGAGACAAACATGGATACTCAAAATAGTCTCCATTCTTTTTGTTATTGGCACTGCAATCACATTCTCCTCATTGGGATACATGATATTGATGCTTTGGATTTGCCAGAAAAGCTTTTCCTTCCACCATTTTCCTTGTAATAATTCTCACCTGTAAAATGGGACAAACTTCGATACTCGTAATAATTGCCATTTTTTTTGTTATGGGCACTACAATCATGTTCTCCACATTAGGATACATGATATTGATGCTTTGGAATTGTAAGAAAAGCTTTTCTTTCAACCATTTTCCTTGCACTTAATGTTTATCCATGAAATGGGATAAACTTCAATACTCGTAATAATCTCCATTCTTTTTGTTATGGCCACTACAATCATGTTCTCCCCATTGGGACACATGATATTGGTGCTATGGATTCGCAAGAAAAGCTTTCCTTTCCACTATTTTTCTAATAATCAAAGTTCATCCGTGAAATGAGACAAACTTTCATACTCGCAATAATCTCTATTCTTTTTATTTTTGGCACTAAAATTGTGTTCTCCACATAGGGGATAGACGTTATTGATGCTTGGATTTGCCAGAAAAGCTTTTCTTTCCACCATTTTTCTTATAATCAAAGTTCATCCGAGAAAAGGGACAAACTTGGATATCCCTAATAATGTCCATTCTTTTTGTTATTGGCACTACAGTCATGTTCCCCATGTTGGCATACACGATATTAATGCTTTAGGTTTGCAAGAAAAGCTTTTCTTTCCACCACTTTCCTTGTAATTATTGTTCACCCATGAAATGGGACAAACCTCGACACTTGTAATAATCACTATTCTTTTTGTTATGGGCACTACAATCATGTTCTCCATATTGGGATACACAATATTGGTGCTTTGGATTTGCAAGAAAAGTTTTCTTCCACCATTTTACTTGTAATTAATGTTCATCCATGAATTAAGACAAACTTCGATACACATAATAACGGCCATTCTTTTTATTATAGGAACTACAATCATGTTCTCCATATTGGGATGCACGGTATTGATGCATTGGATTTCCAAGAAAGGCTTTTCTTTCCACAATTTTCTTTATAATCAAAGTTCACCCGTAAAATGAGACAAACTTGGATACTAACAACAATCTCCATTTTTTTTGTTATGGGCACTACAATCATGTTCTCCACATTATGATACACGATATTGATGCTTTGGAATTACAAGAAAAGCTTTTCTTTCAACCATTTTCCTTGTAATTAATGTTCATCTGTGAAATGGGACAAACTTTGATACTCGTAATAATCTCTATTCTTTTTGCTATCGCCATTGCAATCATGTTTCCCCAATGGAACACATGATATTTAAGCTATGGATTTGCAAGAAAAGCTTTTCTTTCCACCATTTTCCTTATAATCAAAGTTCATCCGTGAAATGAGACAAACTTTGATACTCATAATAATCTCTATTCTTTTTGTTTTTGGCACTACAATAATATTCCTCACATTGGGGATACATGTTATTGATGCTTGGATTTGCCAGAAAAGCTTCTCTTTCCACCATGTTTCTTATAATCAAAGCTTATTTGTGAAAGGAGACAAACTTAGACAGTCATAATAATCTCCATTCTTTTTGTTATTGGCACTACAATCACATTCTCCTCATTGGGATGCGTGATATTGATGCTTTGGATTTATAAGAAATGCTTTTCTTTCCACCATTTTTCTTACAATTAATGTACACCCATTAAATAGGACAAACCTTGATACTCATAATAATGACCATTCTTTTTGTTATGGGCACTACAATCATGTTTTCCATATTGGGAAACACGATATTGGTGCTTTGGATTTGCAAGAAAGCTTTTCTTTCCACCATTTTCCTTGTAATTAATGCTCACTCATGAAATGAGGCAAACTTTGATACTCGTAATAATTGCCATTCTTTTTGTTATTGGCACAACAATCATGTTCTCCACATTGGGATACAAGATATTGATGCTTTGGATTTGTAAGAAAAGCTTTTCTTTCCACCATTTTCCTTGTAATTAATGTTCATCCGTTAAATGGGACAAACTTTGATACTCTTAATAATCTCCATTCTTTTTGTTATGGGCACTACAGTCATATTCTCCACATTGGGATACATGATATTGGTGCTTTGGATTTGCAAGTAAAGCTTTTCTTTTCGCTATTTTCCTTATAATCAATGTTCATCCGTGAAATGAGACAAACTTGGACACTCATAATAATCTCCATTCTTTTTGTTGTCGGCACTACAATCACGTTCTTCTCATTGGGATACATGATACTGATGCTTTGATTGGAAAGAAAAGCTTTTCTTTCCACCATTTTACTTGTAATTAATGTTCATCCATTAAATGGGACAAAATTTGATACTCGTAAAATCTCCATTCTTTTTGTTATGGGCACTACAATCATATTCTCCCCATTGGGATACATGATATTCGTGCTTTGGATTTGCAAGAAAAGCTTTTCTTTTCGCTATTTTCCTTATAATCAAAGTTAATTTGTGAAATGAGACTGACTTGGATGCTTATAATTATCTCCATTTTTTTTCTTTTTGGCACTATAGTCATGTTCTCCATATCAGGAATACACGTTATTGATGCTTGGATTTTCCAGAAAAGCTTTTCTTTTCACCATTTTTCTTATAATTAAAGTTCATTCATGAAAGGAGACAAACTTTGATACTCATAATAATCTCTATTCTTTTTGTTTTTGGCACTACAATCATGTTCTCCATATTAGGGATACACGTTATTGATGCTTGGATTTGCCAGAAAAGTTTTTCTTTCCACCATTTTTCTTATAATCAAAGTTCATTTGTGAAACGAGACAAACTTAGATACTCATAATAATCTCCATTCTTTTTGTTATTGGCACTGCAATCACATTCTCCTCATTGGGATACATGATATTGATGCTTTGGATCTGCAAGAAAAGCTTTTCTTTCCACCATTTTTCTTACAATTAATCTACACCCATTAAATGGGACAAACTTCGATACTCGTAATAATCACCATTCTTTTTGTTATGGGCACTACAATCATGTTCTCCACGTTGGGAAACATGATATTGGCGCTTTGGATTTGCAAGAAAAGCTTTTCTTTCCACCATTTTCCTTGTAATTAATGTTCATCTGTTAAATGGGACAAACTTTGATACTCGTAATAATCTCCATTCTTTTTATGATTGGCACTATAATCATGTTCCTCATTGGGATGCATGATATTGATGCTTTGGATTTGCAAGAAAAGCTTTTCTTTCCACCATTTTCCTGGTAATTAATATTCATCCGTGAAATTAGACAAACTTCGATGCTCGTAATAATCTCCATTTTTTTTGTTTTAGGCATTACAATCATGTTCTTCCCATTGGGATACATGATATTGGTGCTTTGGATTTGCAAGAAAAGGTTTTCTTTCAACCACTTTCCTTGTAATCAAAGTTCATCTATGAAATGAGACAAATATGGATACTCATAATAGTCTCCATTCTTTTTGTTGTTGACACTACAATTACATTCTCTTTATTGGGATACGTGATATTATTGCTTTAGAATTTAAAGAAAAGCTTTTCTTTCCACCATTTTCCTTGTAATTAATGTTCACCCGTGAAATGGGACAAACTTTGATACTCATAATAATCACCATTCTTTTTGTTATGGGCACTACAATCATGTTTTCCACATTGGGATACATGATATTGATGCTTTTGATTTGTAAGAAAAGCTTTTCTTTCCACCATTTTCTTTATAATCAAAGTTCATCGAAAAAATGAGACAAACTTTGATACTCAAAATAATCTCCATTCTTTTTGTTATTGGCACTACAATCATGTTCTCCATATTAGGATACAAGATATTGATGCTTTAGAATTGCAAGAAAGGCTTTTCTTTCCACCATTTTCCTTGCAATTAATGTTCACCCGTGAAATGGGATAAACATCGACAATCGTAATAATCACTATTCCTTTTGTTATGGGCTCTACAATCATGTTCTCCATATTAGGATACATGATATTGGTGCATTGGATTTGCAAGAAAAGATTTTTTTCCACCATTTTCCTTGTAATTAATGTTCATCTGTGAATTGGGATAGACTTTGATACTCGTGATAACCGCTATTCTTTTTGCTTTGGGAACTACAATCATGTTCTCCACATTGGAATACACAGTATTGATGCTTTGGATTTTCAAGAAAGACTTTTCTTTCCACTATTTTCCCTTTAATCAAAGTTCGCCTGTGAAATGAGACAAACTTGGATACTCACAATAATCTCCATTTTTTTGTTATGGGCACTACAATCATGTTCTCCACTTTAGGATACAAGGTATTGATGCTTTGGAATTGCAAGAAAAGCTTTTCTTTCAACCATTTTCCTTATAATCAATGTTCATCTGTGAAATGGGAGAAACTTCGATTCTCGTAATAATCGCCATTTTTTTGTTATTGGCATAACAATCATGTTCTCCACATTGGGATACAAGATATTGATGCTTTGGATTTGCAAGAAAAGCTTTTCTTTCCACCATTTTCCT